>JARYGA010015642.1:0-44974 GCA_030545235.1 Helianthus tuberosus
AGTCCAAAGATTTCATTTTTCGCCTATGGGTCCAAAAATGTTTCACTGTTACCATTTTAGTCCACTGGGTTGACTTCATCCATTTTTTCTGTTAACGAGAAGGGCAATTCGATCGTTTTATATGGCCGAATTGTCCTTCTAGTTAACAGAATTATATATAAAACGACCGAATTGTCCTTCTTGTTAACAGAAAAAATGGATGAAGTTAACCCAGTTGACTATGATAACAGTGAAACCTTTTTGAACTCACAGACGAAAAATAAAACCTTTATAATAAACTTAAAAATGACTCAAACCACAGGGACTAAATGACATTTAACTCTTTAGAAAATAAAACTTAATACAAAAAGCATAGGTATGTGATTATTTTATTAACTATTAAATAAACGTTATATCACCTGCATATACAAAACTGATGAAGTGACACCATTGTGAGGATGCAAGAATTTTAGGAACAATAGCACATTGATTTTTCTTTAAATATTTTATTTACTTTATAATAAAAATTATTTTTATCATATTACGTTTTTCTCATATATTTAAGTTTACCATTGTGACGTGCTTATTTTTATTTACGTTTGATATATTTTTTACTAAATACCGAGTTGTGAATAGTAAGGTACAAGTGATTGAAGCACAAACATATATGTCATCAAAGCTGCCTCACGGTTAAGTGTTTTTTTTTTGTTTTTGTTTTTTTTTTTGCATTAGGTGACGTCGTTTACCATTTTTGTTATTTTATTTAGATATATTTAGAGGCCGATTATTGTACAAATTACCTTAACGTACGTTTCGTACGCAATTGCCTTACAACATGCGAAATTTTCTTTACAACATGCGATTTCCCCCTTTTCTTCATTTTTTTACATGCGACTTTACATTAAAAAAACAAACATGCGATTTCCATAAAAAAGCACACATGCGATTTCCATGAAATAAAATGAGCATCCATGCGATTTCCTACAAAAAAATGACATGCGTTTTTATTTTTTTAGTTTCATACATGCAATTTCACAAAATTTAGGGTACATGCGAGTTTGTTTTTTTAAAACATAATATGCGATTTGCCATCGTGTATGCAATATACGTTAAAACATATTGTACGATATACTTTTTCCGATATATTTAATGGTAGTTTTTACAAAGTATATTACATATGGTATAGTTAATATGATGATAGTCACGATCAACACTAAATTATATTTCTATGAAGGTATCCTATGTTAGAAGTCCTAGATCCAAGTGAAATGAGATGAAATATTCCATAATGAAAAAAATATTTTATTAAATTCATTGTTTTCCAATTGATACAAGGTTATCCATTATAAATAGAAAATTAAACTCTGTGTTGATTATATGAGTGTATGGCACTATCATAAAAATATGAGTAAATTACACTGTTTATCCTTTATATTTAGTTTATGTCAGATTGTAACGGATAACTTTTAACTTCAATAATTACAGTCATAATTTTTTATTTGGGAAACTCAATACACCATGAGTCCTTTAACACTAACCTAGTTTTCATTAATTTTCATTGGTAGTAATATCACTAATAAAATACAGTCACAATCCTTTATTTGAGAAACCCAATACACCATGGGTCCTTTAACACTAACCTAGTTTTCATTAATTTTCATCGATAGTAATTTCACTAATAAAAACATGACACATGGTTTTGGTTTTATTTATTTACTAGTTTATAGACCCGCGTATTACACAGATTGTGTGTATATATATATATATACATATTTAAATGCATCAAAGGACTGAAGTTACATTTTACATATGATAGTGGAAACGATCAATTAGAGTCGTATTTTGTCGAAAATATTCAACTGAGTACCATGTTTCATTAAAAAAAAAAACAAAAAATGAAATGATCAAATGTGTCAAAAGTATTTGTATGCTTAAAATGTTCTTAATTGTTTTAGTAAAAGGGAATCTTATATCATACTTTTGATAATATGTTTTTGCTACTCATAAACAATACATCAAACACTACAAAATGTATATAAAAAATAGAATGCACAAAAGGTATTGAAACGTTGGCCTAACATGACTCAAATTCTTCTAACCCATAAAAAATACCTGTTTGAAATGAACCCTTTATAACCTGAAAAAGAAGGATAAATAAGATTCAAACATTTCTCATTAAAAAAATAAACAAAATCCTATTACAAAAATATAATTGACCTGAGTAGTTCATAATATTCACCTTAAACATAAATTATTGTAAAATACAAGAATAAATTGGAAACCACTACTAATATGTGACATATGAAAATTATAGATCATATGAAAAAAAAAATTAAGCATAATTATTCATTTAAAAAATATTAAAATCATAGGTTTTAAAATTATAGATAACCGCCTTAAAAATAAAGTTGAAGTATTATTTTAATAAAATCTTTAAGTATTTTTTTAATCATTAATTAATCTTGAATTTTAATTAACATTAATAGCATAACATTATTAATAATCATTAGTTAGAATTAGATATTAATTAAATAATATTATTAATGATTTAAAGAAAAAAATTGCCATGTGGCATTACTTGGAATTTTGAATAATAAAATACCATGTGGCATTAGTTGGAGTCTTTTTTATTCGAATTAGATTTATTTATTTTTTGGATGATTAATGTTACTCTTCCAAATTCTTATATTTACAAATAAATCATCCTTGTTTGGGATTGAACCTAAAACCTCCCACTAAGAGGCAAGAACCTCTACCAAGTAAGCTAGCCCTACTTGGCTTTAATTTATTTAAGTTTCAATCTATATACTTGTAAGTTGTAACCCATTTATTTTTCTTTTATTAATTTCTTTTCTTTAATAACTTACATTCGTTAACTTAAAAAGAACGTAGTTGTCTTTATTATTCAACATTCCAATATAAATTTTATTGTCAACAGAAGTGTATTCGAAATAAAGTACATTTTTGGTATCGTGAACCAAGTACAGGTGCCTGCTGGCATCGTAATTAATCGAACTTCTACAGATTGATGCGTCAGAATTGGTATCAGTATTCGTTTTAATAGTTTTTGACCGATGTAAGTAAAACACATGTCAACATCCTTTTGTGTTGTACGGGTAAAGAACCAAACCGATCGAATAACATCGGTGGCGGTATCTGTAAGACCCAATCTTAATTAATTAGAGTTTTATAAAAAGTTGCACTATCATACACATAATGCATATTTATGTCATTACAGAAACTTTGAGTTTTACAAAACATTATAAATTCTTCTAACATCTTAACATATTAACATAGTTAGATTTGATAATCAAAGGAACAATATGCGAAAGCTTGATGTTTAGACGTGTTCGGTTCTTCAGGTAGCTTGATTTCCATCCGTTCAATCATAGTAATCACATATATACCAACTACCATCTTAAACGTTAGTTAAACAATGCTTAAAATGTATTTTGATAACCCAATAATCTAAAAACAACAAAATAAAAATTTTGTTAGAAGGCCCGCTTTAAGCTACGACTGGTTGCCGTAGCTTACGACACACAGGAACATTTTGGGCAGGAGATGGCTGCCGTAGCCTACGGCTGGCAGCCGTAGGTTATGGCAGGGCTGAGCTGCAACTTTCTTCCAATTTTGCCCTTTTATACTTAATTTTCCGTATCTTCTTGGTCATTGATCCGTTTTACACGAAACTTGTTCCTACGTGTCCGTAAAACATTTGCCCACATTCCTAACTTGTAAAACCACGACCCGGATTTATAAATTTATGTTTTACACTATCGGTTCCAATTTATATATTTTAAATGAGTAAATTACGATTTTGGCCCCTGTGGTTATATCACTTTTACCATTTTAGCCCAAAAGGAATATTTTAACATCTGAGCCTCCAACGTCTTTTCTACTAACCCTTTTGGCCCCCAATGTCTTTTTTTCTAACCTTTTTGGCCCCTAAAAGTAAATGGACGGGGTTAGTGCTAGGGGCCAAAAGGGTTAGAAAAAAAGACGTTGGGGGCTCAGATGTTAAAAGATTCCTTTTTGGGCTAAAAGTGATATAACCACATGGGCCAAAATTGTAATTTACTCATTTTAAATACTTGACCCGTTCGCATGTTTAAGCAAACGATCTTATGGAAGTTACATCTTTTTCGCAAGAACATCATTTTTACGAATATACCCCATGACCCGGGTTATTGTCCCTTGCGTTTTACGCATCCGTTATCCGGTTCGCGTCTAAGCTTGTTCAACCCGTTCAACCTTTTAATGGTCGAACTTAATTAGTCCGAATTCTTTTCAAGAATTCACAATCTTCCGACTACGAACCATTACCCGGGTCCATCAATTTATAGTTCGTGTTCCTGTTACCCGCTTTACGCTTGCCTAAGTAGTTTAACCCATCAACCGAGTTTATACCGAAGTCATTGCTCACACACCCATTCCGGTATGTGATAAAACCTTATTTTGACCTGTTTGGTTGTTCGTACGAAATCCATCACTTGTAACAAACCAAACTCATCATCATTTCTTATTTTGACCCGTTTGGATGATTATGTGAAATCCATCACTTTTAAACAACCAAACTCATCATTGTTTCTTTATTTTGACTCGTTTGGATGTTTATGTAAAGTCCATCACTTTTAAACAACCAAACTCATCATCGTTTCTGTATTTTGACCAGTTTGGATGTTTTAAGTGAAATCCATCACTTTGAAACAACCAAACTTTACGAGTATTGTAATATTATTCTATCATATACGATTAACACATAATTTATCAAAATCACTACGAAGCATAAAACCACGTACCTTAGAACTTTCCTTTAAGCCGCGTATCGCTCCCGGCTTTATCACCCACCTTGTCACTCGAGTCGCCTATTGAGTACAACCCGATAATTGTTAAGTCATCATCATGATCATTTTGCCACATTTTCTAATAATCGATTTGTATGACTTATATCAATATTTTCCATACATAACTAGCAACCAAGTTTCACTTAGACATTTTATCATACACCTTAAAGGCATACATTTCCTAACATTTCATTTGGTTAGGTTACTACCTTCCTATTCCCAATTTTGTGTGTAAGACTACACTTTAATTAGAACTAAATCTTGATGCAATTAACAACTATCAAGATCATCTAACATAGCTAATTTATTCATCAAAATTTGGGGTTTCTTATACTAAGATAAAAACCCATTTCTTCTATAACTCCATAATAACCTAGTATTATGTTCATCACAATTATTTCATAATTTCAACAATTAAGATGTTTCCAAACAACTAAATATCACTGATTTCATAATAAGAACTACAATCCATTCATGAATTGCAATACTAGAGTTCATCAAGATCATCTACTTCACCAAAAAGCACATTTTAACTTACTTTATGTTTCCCTTAGCTTGGGTGATCAATGTTCTTGATGAATACAAGTGATCTAAATGATTTTGATCTTTCAGTTTTAGTGAAAAAAGTGGATTATGGCAGAATTGATCTTCCCCCTTTCTTTCCTTCTTCCTGGTCGCACACCCACACACACACACACAAGAGTGTGCTGTGTTTTTATTTTGTTTTTAATAATAACCCTTTTTCTTTATTTACAACTTTAGTCCCTCAAGTTTGTTTCATTTAAGTATAAATAACTACCATCTATTTTTATAAGTTCACTTAAGTATTAACTAGGTTATTTACCCCTAGTTATTTTACTTTAATTAGTAATTTAAAACGTATTAATATCCATATATTTTTGGGGTGTTACAATATCACTGTTAGGGAAACAACATTTCCCCACGACACCGTGAAAGTGAAAGTTAGTTGATTTTTTGGAAGGCGAAGATATGTTAAAGAGTATACTCAATTTGCGGCCCTCTGCTATGTTGTCAGAATCAACATGCACCCCATTGAGGAAAGTAGGAACACCTGCCCCATCGTCGTTTGCAAATTTCATCAATTTACATCCTTCTATTAGTTACAGGTTTCTTTGACCGTTAGAAAGTGGTGAAATGATGTTATTGCCGTTGTTCGTTTAATAACAACCAAATTATAGCTTCTCGGGCCTAAATTCTCCCCGAATTCAACTTGAGAACTCTAGTTATTGTTCATCATCATCATCTCTATGTGATCGATCGATACTCATCATCATCCCCAAATTGGGCCTTAATTTCTTCACAACGTCAAAATATTCTTCATCATCATCTGCTAAATCTAGTTCACGGAGGTATGAAGTATCGAATGTAAATTGCTCTTGTGGTGCAAGTACATGCTATCACATTTCAGAGACTGATACAAATCCAGGTTGGCGATTCTTATGCTGTGTGAGTGTTCCAGTTCTATGTTGATAAATTAGATAATTGTGATGAAGATTTTTAATGCAGTGAAGTTGTTTGCATTTATCTGTTTGGGTGAGTATGTTTCGGATTAAATGAGATAAGTGTGTCTGGACTACATAATTTACAGAAAGGTGGTTGTGGATGGATGGGTATAGTGGGTTGATAGTCCCACCTGTCCCAAATGTGACAAGGTAATACTTGCTTTTTAAGGAGTATCAACAAGAAAGCCGAATTGGAAAAGATGAAAGCTAAGGAAGTAATGAAATTGAAGATTGTGTTAGGGATCAGTTGGTTGTTGTTTCTTGTTTATGTATTTAACTAAAAGCTATGTTATTTGTCTTTGTATTTGTCTGTTGAAAACCTCTAATGGATCTAATGTTAATGTTGAACACCTTTAATGGATGTAATGTTAATGTTAAACTTTGTTAATGTATTAGAGTTGTTAGGATCGGAGGCCCTCATGATTGTGTTTGTTTGTGTAAATTGTATAATCAATAGAGATGAACAGAGTTTAAGTGCAGCGGAAATGAATAACAAACTTTGTAAACACAACCAAAGGAGAAAATAGTTTTGAAAAAGCATATGCAATTCATTTAGTCAAAAGATTTACAATAATAAGCAAATGATTACAGGTATTATTACATACTAAGCTCCCCCTCAGCCAGATGCCCCAAGGTTGGATTGTACAAGATGAAAGGATTGAATTGAGGAGAAGAACTCTCTCAAAACGAATCAAATGTAACAGTACAGAGTACTGTTCCATTTATAGACAAAGCAAACCACTGAGGCATCTCAGCTGACGTCACCATGAAAGTGACGTTTAACAACCTAACAACCTGTATCTACTGACTTCATACAATCACTGCTAATCCTAACAACTGACTATACATGAATCAGATGATATACTAAACTACTGCTCTTCCTATTCATCAGTGCTTTCCTCAAGGTTGATCAGTCCTTGATTGGGCAGTGCTTTGTCATCAGCAGTTTGTACCAGCAGTGCTCAGTATCCAGCAGTCTTCTAGGCTTCATCGGTAGTTAGGCAAAACAGCAGCAGTTGTATCCGGACAGTGGATAAGAGACCATCAGCTGTTGTAATCACTTTCAAGGGAGAAGACTTAGTGTAAACAACTGCTTATTGTGAATCCACTGTTGTGACCAGGTTTTGACTTTACATTATCTGTTCCTCTGGTAGGGTTCAATCCCAACAATCTCCCCCTGGAACAGATAATGCCAAAACCTGTCATTATTCTGGATCTTTATTACTCATCAGAAGTTCCCTTGCTTTTCTTTTAAATTCTTCTTCAAATTCTTTGGAACTTGTGTCATCTTCATCCCGGCACAGTGTAAGTTCAAGGAGATCCTGCAAATCTTCAACACTAAGGCCTAGTGCTTCTTTCCTTGATATGTACTTCACTTCGCCATTGGATCTGACCAAGGTCAATACGTGGGTCTTTTGATCAGACATCCACTTTAGTACTTTTAAACCCAATGGGTTTCTTGGGAGAGATTTATTCATTGATGAGTTGGGGAATGTTGGCCTTGTGAAAACTTGCAGACTTTCAGACATTCTTTTAAAGGCCATTTCAATAACATTGTTTGCTGCAGCTATGTCTTCTGCAGTTTCCTTCTCTATCTGCTCCTGTCTCTTTTGTTGATCTGGCTCAATGTCTGGGATATCTGCTGAAATGTGTGGTGATGCAGGCTTTGTTAACACCTTCTTAAAAAGGTTTTGAAGTTTTTCTGAGTTCTCTTCTTTTAGACCCATTTTCATGATGGTTTCTTTGAAGTACTCAACTTCTTTTTCTTTTACCTCTTCACTGGTCAGCTGTTCTCCTTCTTCTTGGTTTGTCACAAGAGTAGTCCGGAACAGTGTTTTGAGGTTTTCTATCCGCTGTTCAAGCTTCATCATTTGTTCTTGCTTCTTTGAAGTGCCTGAAACAGTTATCTTCCTTTTCTTCAGCCTTTCATAGGCTTCATCAGTTTGCTGCTTTGACCATTTTGATATGGCATTTGCAGTGTCCACTTTTGCATCCACCAACTCCTGTTTCTTCCTTTTATACTCAGCTGTTAGGTCAGTGATGAACTTTTTGTATTTGCTCCAATCTGGAGCATTTTTCTTCTTTTTAGGATCTTTCTTGATTCTATCAATCCTATCAGCTTCATGCTTTAAAAGCATTATTGGCCATTCATCAAATTGGTTTTCTTTAGCAGGATAAAATTTTTCTTGCATTATGTATGCAAGAAGTTTTCTTCTCATCTCTTTTTGTTGTTCTGCCTTTTCTTTGCTCAACTCATGTGCAAAATCTTTTATTAGATTAACTTTTGTGAGCAGAAGTTCCAATCTTTCAGCAATGGCTTCATCACTTTGACCTTTACACTCAACTTTTGCTATTATATTAGCCTGTCTTGTTTTGAGCTGAAGATACTCATCCATATCCTCTGGAATCATGAAGCCAACGAGTGAAGGAAATCTTCTGTTTGAAGGATCATCATCAGTGTAGAACTGCCTCATCTCATTTTTTATAGCTTCTAGTTCCAATGGATATTTTGTAGCAGTGGGATCATGTTTGTCCTCATCTGGTTGAGTAAGTTTTATTTTTCTGGTGTAGAGCTTTGCTGGTTGTGATGTGAGACTGGTGGAAACAGTGGAAGATGACTGACTAACAGCTGTTGAAACAACTGGTGTTTCAACTGCTGTTGTCATTACAACTGCTGATATGTCAGCAGATGTCTTCTGCTTTTGAGCAGGAGATGGAGGTGGTGAGGTAGTTTTTGATGATGGTGATGGTGAATCATCAGATATGACAATCCTTCTCCTTTTTATTGTAGGAGAGGCTGATGATGTCTTATGTGGCTCAGTGGTTGTGATATGAATGACAGTGGTTTGTGATTGTGATTGACTAACAGTGGTTGAAACAATAACAGTGGTTGAAACAACTGGTGTTCCAACAACCGTTGTCATTACAGCAGATGTTGTAACATCTGTTGTCTTCTGTTTTATAACAAGAGGTAATGATGATGATGTGAGGGCAGTGGTTTTGGTGGTGTGTGATGGAGTGGTGTGTGTTGAAGAAATGGCAGCTGTTTGGCTACTGACAACAGTTTTTGTAACCACTACTGTATCAGCTGTTTGGATGGAAGTTTCAGATGTTGTGATTTAAGGTGGTTTGGATGGCTGTTTTTCTTGCTCTGGTTCAACATACAGACCATCTTCAATTCCCTTTTTCTTCATCTTCTTGACATTCTCCCCCTTTTTGGCATTATCTGCAAGGGGGTTATCCATAAAAAGAATAGTGGAGGGAACTTTTTCACCAAGGACAGTCTTTTGAATGCTGGCCTTTATAGCCTTGATATCTGCTTGAGTATCTTTGAATCTTGACTCCACCATATTTGTCAACATTTTTACATGTGTTTCATGCTGCTGATCAGCCATCTGCTTTTGGTGTTCAAGTAAAGGTTGAAAGATATTCCAGAGCTCATTTGCAGCAAATGCTAGTGGTGGAGCAGGTGCTTGAGGTGGAACAGCAGTGGCTTGTGCTTTTTGAGCTTTTAAAATCTCTTGCACCATATCCTTTATTTCAGCAACTGAATCTTCAAGTTTTTCAACTCTGCCCGTCAATTCCTGATATTTTGAATCATCACCTACGTTAGTAGGATCATCTGAATCCCCACCAGCAGTGGTTGTATCAATGTGTGACTTAGGAACAGAGTCCCAAAAATCACCCATTGATGCCCCTTGTTCTTGGTACTGGGGACTTCTTTCTTCAGCAGTTGATAAACCTTTGATGGTACCAGTGGTTAGAATTAACTCACTGGTGGTTACCGATGGTGCTACGGAAGAAATTGCCTTCAAGGGAGTCTGACTGATGAAACAACTGTCCAACTGAAGATCTGTTGATCCATCAGTTGTAGTTGCTACTCCACTTGAACTACTGACAAGAGTTACTTGGAACTCCTGCAGTGTAACCTCCTCAATTGTTGCTGGGATAGCAGAGGTATAAGCATCAGACCAGTCACTTGTGGTGGCATACACTCAGTGATAGGTGATAGAGAGGAACTGGTTTGTGTCTGTGTGTAGGATCGGATTGCGACCTAAACGAGTCGTTCAGAAGAGCTCAAATCCGTTTCAGAGGCAGAAACAGAGAAACGGATGTGAAAACAGTTTGAAATATACTTTAATCCTCTTGTTTATTGATTTTACAATGTTTACAATCAGAAGGAAAACCGGCAGCACCTCGGTATCACTCTCTGGAAATCGTTACAAATGAATTGACAACTAGCCTCTTTATAGTGCACATGGTTTCGCTTGAAGATAAACAGAACAATACAAGCGAAACCCACAAGATTAATTTCAAGCGAAACCCAATAATAAACTATTCAGCTCCAAGCGAAAGCCTTCAAATATAGTAATCTGTTTGTCTCTTGTGATGATGTCATCATTGACTCTTGTGATGATGTCATTGATGATGTCATCATTAACATGATGACATCATGCTTGATCATCTTCGCAACGAACTCGAGACTCGATATAAGACGAAGTCGACAGATGTGTGCACCAACAGACTCCCCCTCAGATGTTGACGAGTCTTAAGTGTCAAGTCTTCTCAATCTTCAGTCTTTATCAGTCTTTGGGCTTCCTTCATGATCTCTATCTGGCTCTATCCTATCTCCAATTCTCTTTCAGGATCTCTAGCTCCTAGCTCTTGCATCTTCAGACTCTCTTTCTCTAACAGACTCCCCCTCAACTTGTGCTGGGATCGTAGTCTAACTTTCAGAGGTTCAGGTATCGTATCCTGTCTCTCCTGCATATTCTCTACCCAAAACATAAGTTTCATAAAAGATAAGATATAACAAATTTAGAAACTTTGCGAACCACTCGAAGACACAACCCTGAATACATCATTTTCAAGAACCAATCAAAATGATTTATCATGTCAATTTCTGATGAACCACTTGAAGATATATCATTTTCATTTAAAAAATCTTCAAACACACTTTCCCAAACCTGTTCATCATGTTTAGCACTCGGAATTTTGAAATTCAGCTTTTCAGCATCAGTCGTCAAAAATCTTTTTGAATTTTTTTAAAAAAAATTATGCTAAAACACACCGAAACTCTTTTTGTATTTTTGATATTGAAAGAAACAAAATGCAGTAAAGAAATATTTACAAACAATATTTTTGTGAGTTTGTGTAAGAGGATCATATCAGTTTATGAGACAAATCACCAACACCGTTAAGCTTTATACATTTTAAGTTCTAAACGATTCACTTAGATTGTCAGTATACTGATCCACTTAAATTTTTACACAAAGTTCAACTGTTTCGAGATACGAGATTAATGTCTTAAGAACTTAAACTTATTCGCGTGTCCCACCTCAGAATATACTCCCGTATCTAGATCCCAATATTCAGTCTTACAGGTAATTATAACACAAATGATATCTGTGAGGGGAATAAATTATGAAGAATCATGAGAGCTCAGGTCAGAACTACCGTTCAGCAGAGAGATCATGACTCAACTTTTGGGTGTGTCCCCTTTAGAGGATCTTTTTTACAACAGCATTGCTAAGCAATTTTATTGTCTTATCATATATGCTGAGGGTGATGCTATGTTTCAAGCATTGGGGAAAGTATTATTCGAGGACTAGGTCAGAACTTCCATTCAGCAGAAGTCCCGGAATAATACCCCAGATATCACTGAGTATAAAGACCTAGTATATCAGAAAAAGGAATATTTCAAACGAAATTTCGGGGGTTACCCATATATCCGAGAGATGTTACCCACGAATTAAGCAAGTTTGAATTTAGGTTTATATCTCGTCACAATCTACTAAATGTGCAAAAACCTACTCACACATCCACAGTGAGATCGTTTATCACATTTGACTTTCCAATTCTTTAGCATGCTGTGATCGTCCACTGATGTACTATCATTTCCTCTTTTATACAATCAAAAACTCATTTTTGAATTTATCATGTTTTTGTCTTTTTCAAATTTTCAAATGTTTTTGGATTTTCTGAAAATTTTTACTCCCCTTAAAATGCAAATACATTTTAGGAAATTTGAAAATAAACTGTACAATAAAATGACAACTGATATCAAATCACTTCAATTCGCCATCCACTTGGCATAAACAATCAGAACTCCCCCTTTCAACAAACTATTTTCCCATTGTGATTTCAAAACACTTAAGTTTGTTTTAATCAAATGGTTTTTCCGGAAAATAAGTTTGATTTTACCAATTGTAGGTTAGGGGTGTGGCTCATCACATTGTCTTTCAAAATACCAATTGTAAGTATGGTCCAATCAAGTTCAACTTAATGACCTTGATTAACCACTTGAAGATGAAAACCTCCATCAACCACTAGCAAGTTCACTTATCAATCATAACCACTTGCACATCAAAATATAACAATTTAAATATACCACCTGTGCTTTACCAACTGTACCACTTGTAAAATCATTTGCTAAGAAAAATGTCGATTCCTGCTCCACTCTTACCAACCTGGGAGCTCCGGCAAGTCAGGAATTTATGGTGAAAATGCTGTCACCCAAGCCTGACCAGCCTTGGGTGATTTTGGTGGCAAACATCTGTCCCACCAACATTTTGATTTGTAAAATTCTTTAGCATCCTTCACTTTCCTGTCAACCATCTTTCAAAAAATATGTTTAACATTTCCATTAAAAACATTCTCAACATCAAAATCTCCCTTATCAGCGAAGAATTGATTTGAGATCTCTACCTTTCCCACTTTCTTCATCAAATTTTCCTTTGACAATGGAGGAAAATCCTCATCGTTCACCTCTGGAACGAAATTCACAACCTTTTTCTCAACCAAAGACTCCTCTGATTTTATGGAATCAGATTCATTGTCAGAATTACCCTCAGATTTAACCACCCACTTTTGTTTACTCAAATCACCTCTTCTTTTGTAAAACCGTTTTGAACTTTCTTCTTCTTCAGAAGTAGAATTTTCAAACTTTTTAACATTTTTTACAGTTTGTTCTTTCTTATCAACGTAAGTCTTTCTCAAAACAAAGTTAGAAGAAACTTCCTGTTTTTGGTAGTTGGTCTTGGGGAAATTCCAAGCTATATGTCCAACTTCTTGGCATTTGAAACAGGTTCTTCTGTCAACTCTTTCAGCAAACCTTCTCACATTCTTCTTCACTTCAGCAAGAAACTCCTGATTGGACTGCTTCCAGAACGGTTTCTTCTGTTCATCCTCTGAACTTCCTCCTGAAACAAATTTTGTTTTTGGTTTATAAGTTTTCTGATTTTTATAATTTTCTGAAGAATTGAAACCCAGACCTTGTTTTTTGAAATTACGGTTGTGGTTTGGTTTCTTTTGATAACGTGAACCATAACCGTAACCCTTTTTCTTGTTCAATCTCTGTTGAACTCTTGAAGTGTACTTTTTAGGTTTTTCAGCAAGATTTAAATCTTTTATTTCAGAAATATTAATTTCTGTTAATTTGAAAACATGTTTGATCGTTTCAATTTTAACACTTCTTATTGGGAATTCCTCATCAGAATATAATTTGTCTGAATCATACAAAGTATAAGCCACTTTGATTGACCCGTCATTCAAATTAGATTTTGATAACATAAATTCTTTATTGTAAACCCTGTTAACTGGTGAAATCGGACTCCTCTCAGACGAACTCTGACTTTCAGACTTAGACTCCGACTTTGACTCTTCATCTGTATCTAACACTTGATCAACAACTTTCTTTACTAACTCAGACTCATGATCAGTGTCAGACGCTGTGAATGTAACATCAATATTGTCTGGTAATTCATCAGTGATTTCAGACTTTAACTTGATGTTGACTGCCTTTTTTAGACGCTCTTTGTTTGGATTCCGGGGAGAATAAGTTTCATGGATTGGGGGCGAACATCTGTTATACTTGACACTTGGTTTCTTACCAGTATCAGTATCTTCAGTCTTTTTATCTATGAATGCTTCCAGACCTGCAACAGTAGGATAAACACGATCAATCAAGTAATCACATGTTGTATAACTCAACAGTAATCGTTTAATCCTTTCACTCTCAATCTTCTCAAATTCTACTTCTTTCTTCAATTTAGCACAGTCTTCAATATACTCATTGATGACGCTCTGCTTTGTCATTAATGTTGCACTCATTTTATCCATTGCTTTTTCGGTTTCTGAATTTGTCTTCTTCAGACCATCAACTGTTCTGTTCAGTACATCATAAGATTGTTTAATGTACTTCACATCAGACAATAAATCTTCTTTAATCTTTTCTAACTCAGCAATCTTTGTATCCTTCTCAGTACAATCTTTGCAAGAAACTGAACATTTCAAACATGGTTTTTCAACTTCAACCATTTTTTCAACTATCTTTTCAACCTCGACAATCTTTTCAACTTCAACGACTTTTTCTACCTCGACGAGTTTCTCTACTTCGACCAGTTTTTCAACTTCGACTATTTTTCAACCTCAACAATCTTTTCCACCACTTTCTCCACTTCAACAATTTCTTCTCCTGCTTCTGTCTTTTCAGCAGCTTGCATTTTTGCTGCTTCCAGCTCTTTCCTCAATCTTGCCATCTTCTTCTGGTACAACATCTCCATTTTATCTGCAAAAAACAAATTAAAACTAGTTAGATCAATGCCTTTTCTAGCTTTGTTGAGATGTTCTTCCTCATCATCGGTATCCACATCGCTTCCAAGATCTGGAAATATCGGGATTCTTTTCTCACTAGCCTCTTCATCTAGTATTCTAGCAACAAAGCCTGAATCAGATGGAATGTATTTATCCCAACTAAATCCCTCTGCAACTTTTTCATCATCTTGATGAATCAGTAAAGCTTTCTTCTTTCCATCATTAGTAGCATGAGCATGTACAATTTGAGGTCGTTGAGTAGTCTGATGGAAATTTGATTTCTGATAATAATTGTTTCTATCTTGATTCCCGGTAGCTTCTTTACTTTTGCACTCTCGTTTAAAATGACCTTTTCCTTTACAACGGAAACAGGTAACCTTTGATTTATCAAATCCCAATGGAGAGGTAGCCATTCCTCGAAATTCATCCCTACCAGTAATCTCTTGAAACTTTTCAGCTCTCCTCCAAGCACTTGCTAAGCACCATTTGATATCCATCACTTCAAGTTCTTCAGCATCAATTTGGTCGTAATCTTCTTTGGTAAGCATCGGATTGCCAATCTTCCCATCGATCAAACTTTCGTAAGATTCTAACATAGTAACCAGTGATGCCATGTGCTGCTTGGCAACTTCTGGAGATAAATTCTGACCATTTTGAATGTTTAATGTAACATTACACTGAAGATGTGTTGAATTTTGTCGTTGAGAAGTTGATGTTGCGCTATTTGGATCAAAACTTGAAAATGATGAAGAAAATCCACCACTTTGAGTCACATTACTAATCTTTGTTCCAGATGAGCTGTCAGCACTAAAACCAGTTTGAATCTTTGGACTATGGCTGGGAGTGGCCTCAAACTTGTTACCTCTGTAATACAAACTGACATCTTGTTTTGCATTTGGATTCGTCATTATAGCAGTCTTTTGAATATCCAGCTCTTGTTCCTCAATCTTCTGGATAAACTGTGCCAAGTTCATACTCTCAGTCTTCCTCATGAGTTTCACAATCATCAGATAAGTTCCCCACTTCTGTTGGGGTAATGCCTCTGCTAACTTATCAACCCACTCATCATCATCTTTCTGAATATCCAATCTTTTCATTTCTAGAACCAGATGACAGTATCTATCTATCGTTTCCTTTGTAGTTTCATGATCAAATGCAGTAAATATGTCAAACGACTTCTTCAATAAGGCCTTTTTGTTTTTGATCATATCAGCACTCCCTCGGAATTTCTGAAGTAAAGCTTCCCAGATTGATCTAGCAGTTCCATTATGTTGAAGTAAGACAAAGATGTCTTCTTTAACTGCTTGCTGTAAAATGCTGATCATCATCATCTTCTCACTAGTGTACTTCAACTTATCAGCTTCAGTAAAATCATTGAAACCCTTTTCCAAACCACGTTCATTCTTTGGTTTCTCGTAATCCTTCAGTAAAGAACACCAAGCATCGAATCTGTAAGCCTGAACCCAATTCTCAAAATGGTTTTTCCAACCCTGAAAATCTTCGATATACATCAACTTTGGTGGTTTCTGATGCATTCCCGTTTCATTCTCACTGTATAAATTTTCAGCAGCAGTAACCGGAGCGACTGGTGTGGCAAACGCATTGTAGAATTCCTCTTCCATGTCTTCAGAAAATTTGATATACTTTGGCGAAACACCTGAATAAAACAAAAAAACAACTAATCAGTTTAAACGAACTGAGAAAATGTGAACGCGTGTAACGGTTGAATCGATCTAGGACTCGTGTTGAAGATTCGCGGACTCGTTTCAATGTTGTTTGAGTGAAGACACTGAATGAATGGACTTGATCGGAACCATATAGATTTAATTTGGGCTTTAGACTGATTTGAACCGTGCACTTCTTTATATGGGCTGCAACTATGACTCACTTTGGCCAAGGACACTTAGACAAATCATTCAACTTCTGTTGGGCCGATGACCTTTGAAAACCAAACACTTAATAGGGCCACGAAAATCACATGACAAAGCCGACAAAAACTTGTGACCTTACAATTTTAATGGCAGACAAATTTATCATTCAACACATATATCTATTCACAAGCACATCTTTATGAACCGACAAATTTAATATTCAAAACAAAATGATTGGATTGTTTCCACTAATTCAACTTTTCAGTTTTGAATATTGTAAACAAGGGTTGCCGACAGTTAAGCTAGTCTTTCAATACACATGCACACATAAACCGAAATAAGATATCACATGCACCCTAAACACTTGATATCATCATGCAAATAACCACTAGCTGACAATTTGATATGATTCACATGGGTCACAACAATACATGTCAGACAACAACTTTGATATTTTCAATTCAACACATGCAACTGACAACATGCAGCCGACAACAAATAATATCGAGATGATATGATTGAACCGATTATTACCAACATATATTTAGTGGACTATCATTAATCATGCACTGGGCCGTTCAAATGTAATGGACTTTTACCGGTTTTTTTTTATTTTTATGTTCAAATGCACATGAATCAATTTATTGGGTTTATCAATATATGCAATCTGATACTTGTTCACGTGATATCGACAATTTCAAGACACACAACAATAATATCTATATATGTAAACTGATAAGATCACATGAACCGATGGCTTTCACTTGCTCACAAATACCAATCCCACTTAGCTGACACCCTTTTAATTGTTGAATCACAAATCGATGCAACTTCACAACATTTGATACGTGTTTTCAAGCGGTGAGTCACAGGTTTCAAGCTATATGTCTAGTTCAAGCGAAAGGCATCAACATAACTTTTTGATTTCAAGCGAAACAGAAACACTACAAGCGAAAGCCTCTGTCTCGCTTCAAAAATCACCAATTTTCAAGCGAAAGCCATATGATGTCAGCACATATCGAACAAATTTCAAGCGAAACACTGATTTTAACCAGTTTTAAGTCGAATTTAACGCTGAAACTTTCCAGGATTTGTTAATATATGATTACGCATAATATGTGTGAATTTGAGCTGACCGTGAAAATTTTGAAATTTTGAAAGAAGGTGTAGAAAAACAGAAATTTTCAAGCTGAATCATATAGAACTCCTCCTCCTGAGCTCTGATACCAATTGTAGGATCGGATTGCGACCTAAACGAGTCGTTCGGAAGAGCTCAAATCCGTTTCAGAGGCGGAAACAGAGAAACGGATGTGAAAACAGCTTGAAATATACTTTAATCCTCTTGTATATTGATTTTACAATGTTTACAATCAGAAGGAAAACCGGCAACACCTCGGTATCACTCTCTGGAAATCGTTACAAATGAATTGACAACTAGCCTATTTATAGTGCACATGGTTTCGCTTGAAGATAAACAGAACAATACAAGCGAAACCCACAAGATTAATTTCAAGCGAAACCCAATAATAAACTATTCAGCTCCAAGCGAAAGCCTTCAAATATAGCAATCTGTTTGTCTCTTGTGATGATGTCATTGATGATGTCACTTTGATGATGTCATCATTAACATGATGACATCATGCCTGATCATCTTCGCAACGAACTCGAGACTCGATATAAGACGAAGTCGACAGATGTGTGCACCAACACTGTGCAATATCAACTGCATGCAACAGGGGTATTATTGATTGTGGTAATATTATTGGTGAGGGTATGGGAGTTGAAAGAGACATGTCCTTGGGATCAGGACTGAGGAAGATGGATCCGATTGAATCCAGAGCTTCATATTGTGGGGTCCCTGTGGTTACAACCTGATCCTTTTGTGAGGATGCAGGAGGAGTTTTAGGCAATGGTTGAGATCTTTCTACAAACTGCTGTGAGGAAGTAGCAGCAGTGGTTTGTGGTGACATTTGTTTTGTCACTGGCAGTTGCTCTGGGATCTCATCTTCCAGAGTTGCCTTTGTTTTGGGTTTGGGTTTGGTGGGTTTTCTGGTTGTTTTCCTTTTGGTCTTTTTGGTAATGTCAGGTGTGGGTTTCAAAGCAGTGGTAGTGCTGCTCTGATCACCTGGAGCAGTGGGCTCAGCAGCAGATGTCTGAGGAGCAGTGGTAACTGCTGAAATCTGCTCAGACACCTCTGCTTTTGTTTTTATTGGTGCCATCATTCTTGAAAATGTTTCTTTTGTTAAGCCTTTTATTTGAAAATGGACACCTTGTTTGGGCAAATTTTCATCCTCTTTTTCAAACTTTTGTTTAAAATAATAGCTCAGAAATCTTGGAAAAAGAAGAAATGATTTGCTGTCAACATTCTTTACCCTGTCATTGAAGATCTCCTGGGAGTAGTTGTAATCTTTATTGTTTAAAATAGCATAGCCCAGGCATTGAATCTTCAATGGTATTTCGTTAAACGCTGTTGTTTTATTTGAAACACAACTTAAAAGTGTGTGGAATAAAAATCTGGGTGCAGATGGAAAATAACCTTTTTGTAAGGTATCTACCTTTGATTGTTCTGCATATCCCCTTTTTGTGAAATCAGTTTTCATCTCGGCTTTATCAAAAGAAATTTTACCTTTTAGATCATCGAGTTTAAAAACTTCAGAG
Source organism: Helianthus tuberosus (assembly GCA_030545235.1). Taxonomy (NCBI): domain Eukaryota; kingdom Viridiplantae; phylum Streptophyta; class Magnoliopsida; order Asterales; family Asteraceae; genus Helianthus; species Helianthus tuberosus. Next base: position 19,474 of record JARYGA010015642.1, read on the forward strand.
ATTGATTGTGGAGTGATTTGAATCACTTTACCCTGTATCGAAGAGTTAATGGCTGTGGCTTTATCATCTTGTTTTTCAAGCGTCGCCTTTTTCCAGAACTCTCTCTGGGTTTGCAAGTAAATGGGAGCATCTGCTGTCAACAAAGTTTTGTACTTTGATGCAGATAGTGTATCAATGATGGAGTCGAAGGTGTGGTTATCGGTAGGTTTTGTGAGGAGACCCAAGTAGTTATGCGGTGATTTGTATGGGATTTCAATGGTTTCTTCGGTCGTTTGAGCGACCTCTTTTGAAGATGATGGTGATTTTGGTTTAGATTTAGATTTTGATTTTGATTTTGACTTCGTTATTTTGATGAAGAAGAATCGGAGAGTGTTTTGGGTAGAAAGGTTGGAAACTGCTTTGAGAAGAGAACTTTTGGAATTCAATTCGACAGTGTAAAACCCTGTTTGGGGGTTTTGATCAGGGTTTTATTTAGGGAAAAAGTGATCGCTGATGTGGCAGCGGTTATGATGATCTGAAGGCTAAAAACTGACCACGTGTCAAAACACTGATGAAATGGATAAAGAGTGGAGAACAGTTGTTTTAAGAGCCACTGATGAATCAAGCATCAGTAGTTACAACGGTAATAATGTGGGCAGTGAATGATTTTATACTATCAGTGGATAGCATATCAGTGGATAAGACACTGATTTTGAGCATCAGTGCTTGTCTAGCAAAATGAAGCAACAGTGGTTGACTTTCAGCAGTGGATAGTAATTAGGAAACAGATGTTTGAACAAAGCAGTTATTAGGATAAATGATACAGATTTGAAGGACAAGTATTTCAGCAACTGTTTTGAGAATTTTCATTCAAGGTTTTGCCACATGTCAAATTTTCTCTTGAAATTCTTACGAATTACTGACAGTTGTTTTGTACCCCGGATGATGAGAACTTTTTACTAAGACAACTCATTTTCGTTTGATATCCAAGTTAAAACATGAGTGCCCCAGTAGTTTAAGCACTGTTTAGCAATCAACATTTGATTAGTGTTTAGAACAATCCTGAGTATGACATGACCTTGACATATGCACCATTTCCTTTTGACCCATTTATGAGGACAAAAATACCAATAAAAATAAGGTACCATATCCTGACAGGAAATTTAAACTATTGCCAACAAAAACCAGCAAAAGTTCAAAATATATTATTAAAAAAAATGAATAATATATCCTGGTTATTTAGAGGAAATCCTTTTTAAAAAAATGGATAAAGGATTTTCTGAAAATAACATCAAAAGGATCTGGTAAATTTTCAACAAAATACGTAATCATATCATTCTCAAGTTTATGAAAATGGTCAGTGGTTTGACAGCAGTGGAAGAAAATTTTGAATACATTTTGACCACTGTTTGGTACCATTTTCTTTGTCAGTTGATTGCAAACATGAGGACACATGGATGAATTTTTGAGCATTTGTCTAGTCCTCTTTGGAGTTCATTCACCGGAATCAAAACCTTTTCCTGAGCAGATGAATGCACACAGTTGCTTAATGACCCTTATTACCCTAAACTTTGACTCGAGAGTGTTTTAAGTTTATACTCTTTTTCTTTTGACTTCAAAAGTTTTGAGATAAACACACTTCTGAGCTTTTGTTAATTTTCTTCTTCCCTTTTTACCCTTCCCAAACACAAGTATTGAAATACTTACTGAGGGGTATTTATTGAAGGAATACTTGTTCCAAAATCATTTTGCAGTAATGTTTTGAGATATTTGGTCATTTCTGCACATGCTTATGCCAACCTCCTCATTACCTATGATTTGGACATTTTTGACTCCTGATTTTCTTAATGTATTTTAACATAGTTGATTTTGTCCTTTTGAGGAATTCAACCTGTTTTCAACACATAAGATCTGAAAAACTAAAGTTTTAATTTCCCTCTTTTTATGTTAGCAAAACATCAATGTTTTTATGAACATAGGTTTTGTTAATCTGAGGTTCATACTTTAGTATTTAATGAAAACATCACAGATTATACATCAACAATTGAAATCAATTTAGAAAATAAGAAATAATCTCATAGTTTAACAGATATTGTTTTTAGATCTAGAAACCATGAGTGTCTTGTGCATGAATTCACTTGTTGTGTGAGATTTGTGTGTCATATGACATCTTGGTTGATTTACAGAGTTTTTGAATAACCATTTTGATCATGATTTACTCGTTACTCTGTTTTTCAACTGAATACAACCAACCTTAGTATCAATGAATTTTGAGCCGAACTGTTATGTCAAATTGATTGTTAGATCGAATTTGACTGTCCATGCTCTGATACCAATTGTTAGGATCGGAGGCCCTCATGATTGTGTTTGTTTGTGTAAATTGTATAATCAATAGAGATGAACAGAGTTTAAGTGCAGCGGAAATGAATAACAAACTTTGTAAACACAACCAAAGGAGAAAATAGTTTTGAAAAAGCATATGCAATTCATTTAGTTAAAAGATTTACAATAATAATCAAATGATTACAGGTATGCTTACATACTAAGCTCCCCCTCAGCTAGATACCCCAAGGTTGGATTGTACAAGATGAAAGGATTGAATTGAGGAGAAGAACTCTCTCAAAACGAATCAAATGTAACAGTACAGAGTACTGTTCCATTTATAGACAAAGCAAACCGCTGAGGCATCTCAGCTGACGTCACCATGAAAGTGACGTTTAACAACCTAACAACCTGTATCTACTGACTTCATACAATCACTGCTAATCCTAACAACTGACTATACATGAATCAGATGATATACTAAACTACTGCTCTTCCTATTCATCAGTGCTTTCCTCAAGGTTGATCAGTCCTTGATTGGGCAGTGCTTTGTCATCAGCAGTTTGTACCAGCAGTGCTCAGTATCCAGCAGTCTTCTAGGCTTCATCAGTAGTTAGGCAAAACAGCAGCAGTTGTATCCGGACAGTGGATAAGAGACCATCAGCTGTTGTAATCACTTTCAAGGGAGAAGACTTAGTGTAAACAGCTGCTTATTGTGAATCCACTGTTGTGACCAGGTTTTGACTTTACATTATCTGTTCCTCTGGTAGGGTTCAATCCTAACAAGAGTCAACGTATGATGTTGATTCCCACCTTACTAGTCATTCATTCCTGTATTTTGGTAGCAATGCAGTGAACATACCGAAGATGATGAGGTTGAAAAAGAAACTTTATAAGTAGAAGAACACATACTTATGCAACAAGAAGAGGCCATACTTGTGCAAGAAGAAGGTAAAGAAAACCATAATGAAGAATATAAAGATAATCCAGAGTTGGACTATGACCCTGAAGTATTAAGAATGACTTGGGATTACGATGGTCCTATAGAAGAGAAGGAGAACTAGTACCATAAACCATATGAAGTGGAGCATGATTCTGATTCACAATTGTCAAATGATGCTTATTATTGGAAATAAGTGTGTATTAGAGTTATTTGTAATGGTTAACCTTTTTATTGACTTGTTATTTGTAATGCATGACATTTCTTTTGACTCGTATAAAATGTCACTTTTCTTTGTTGCAATTGGTATACATGAGTATGAATAATATTCAATGTAACTGGTTTGACTCAATCCAACTGGTTCAACTTTCTGAAGTCAAACAACACATGGTATGCAACAATGCAATAATTTTGACTTTCTGAAGTCAAACAACATTTGGTAGGGTATGCAACAGTTGCGACTTTAAGAAGTCAAGCAACATATGGTATGCAATAAACCAACAAATTTGACTAAACATCACAACATAAAGCTTAGATAAGTCAACCCAAGTAAAGTTATACATTGTCTTAAGATCAAAACATAACAAACCATTGTCTTAACATGACTACATAAAACACCACATCAGTCTTCACGTAAAATAAAACATTAACATGAAAACATCATACTTTGTCTTAACATCTCAACATAAAACAACGGAAACCATTATGCAGCTTGACTTGCATCTTGACTTTGGTTCGGAGTACCTTGTGTTACATTCTATGACTGTTGACTTGCATCTTGTGTTACAACAACATTTGAACCCTTCACCACTTTGCCCCTTACAGCTTCTACAATTGTTGCTCCTATTGTCACGTTTGTTGCACTTTGTTGTGTTTCGTTTTCTCGGCATTTTCCTTAAGCAGAAAAGTCCTTTTCAACCCCACCCTCATAAAATGCCTTTCTTCTATTCTTTTTTTGGCCTTCCAACCTACAAACATATTTGACTTTTATAAGTCAAACGTATTTAATTGATACCGGTGACTTTTTAGAACATATGAAAATCAAACCTACCTATGATGTCCAGGTGGGAAGTTTTGTTGGACACTGTAAGGGAATCCACATGTATGGCCATGTGATTGGTTTAATGATATTCATGTAAACCTTTTTCTAAGTATCTAATCAGTACAATTAAGACACCCCATTCCTCTTGTATGTCGGCCCTCACATCATCCCGAGACATGTCCTATATCGTTGATACGACATGTTTACATGGCATGCAAGTTAAATCCCACTTCCTGTAGTAAGATCTAAGCAAACCATACTTCTCATTATAATCACCAACTATCGTCTGAGTAGAAAGCCTCTTAGCTCTGAAAGTAATCTGAATTGAAACCTGGATCTGGTGCTGCTTTTGAATTGTATCTTGAATAACATGCACAAACATGGCTGGGTTGCTTTAAAGTAGTGGTTCAATCTACTTGGCAATGACGCTCATAGTATAGAGACTGGTATTTCTACTTTGGAGATGCTAATGTTGTTCTTTAACCGTCTTCACACACCAGAGATATAGTGGACGACCTTAATATATGAACTGCCTAAGGATAGGTAGGTTTACACTTCCTTTTGTTAAAATTTTTACCTACTCCCTCCACTTTCCCATTTCCCCCCTGAGACATTTCACCAATTTCAAAAGTTAGATTTGTACCATTGCCACTTTGTAATGTTAGATTTTGATGCAGGCCCAAGTGTAGAAGATCGAGTTGTGACATTTCTGGAGGCCCATGATCGAGCTTCCAAGGGTAACGGGCATAACTTTGGCTACGGTCTCCGTTTTAGGCGTTCGACCAGTCAAATCGAAGCTTGAAACAAGGAGCACATCGTGGCAAGGCCCCTTAGCCCAAAAAACGCATTCTAATGGGAGTTATGGACACTTTTATGTTTTTTGGTGTTTTATGCATTTTGTTTTTGGGCTTGTGTTTGGCCTATGGCCTTTTTGTGGCCCATTTCGAATTTGTGTCTTTATTTATATCTTTCTCATGTAATTTGAATGGTCAGACTTGAATTTTGAGAATAACCTTTTCATGTCAAATTCTTTGCCCTTTGGTTTAAATTTTGGGGGTTTGGGAAGATCATCATGGGTATTCGTAGAATCAACGTGATTTGTTCTTCATTATTGTATCACTCACTACATCTGTTGGTATTAGAGCCGAATTCCTGGCTCAAAATGCCTCCGAGGAGAAACATGCCACTCGGTGAAGTCTATGAACGGGAGTTAGAGAAGCGACTTGTAGCGTGAATGGATCAACATTTGGATCAAGTGGTCGATCAGTTGACTGACCGGATGGCCGACTTGATCAATCGTAGGAGGCAGGGACCCAATGATGGGTACGGTTTTGATTTTAGTAACCCATTTGGTGATGGTTCGAATTCCGAGGAAAATCAAGAAGGGCGACCAAGGAGAGAACGTGGAGAGGGCAATAGGCATTGGGATTCTGGGATAAGAGTTGATATTCTAGAATTTGATGGGACTTGTTTGAATCCGAAGGGGTTCGTCGACTGGTTGGCTACCGTAGAGGAGGTATTTGAGTATAAGGAGGTGCTTGGAAATAAGCGGGTGGCTCTGCTCGCTACCGGGTTATGTGGTAGGGCTTCTGCATGGTGGAAACAATTGAAGCTAACACGAAATAGGCTTGGGAAGTCAAGAATCGTGACATGGATCAAGATGATAAAGTGCTTGCGATCCAACTTTTTGCCTCATAACTTTCAAAGGTTGATGTACCAACATCTGCAAAATTTAAAACAGGGGGATAAATCGGCTGTTGATTATACAACGAAGTTTTACCAATGATTGCTAGGAACGATATTCAAGAACCGGAAGAACAACTTGTTTCTCGATATATTGGGGGTCTGAGGGTTCAAATCATGAGTCTGTGAATCTTTTTGACCCGTTAACCATTCTAGAGGCGCACCAACGAGAGTTGGCCTTTGAGAAACAAAATCGTCGGGTGAGCGGTTCATTATCTCATGCCCCTGTCGGAGGAAATGTTGGGTCGGGTGGTGGGGCACCTCGTGGCAGGCCTAGTTAGCAAAGGCCTGGGTTTAACAATACTGGGCCAACTTTTAAGGGGGCTAGTAGTAGTGGCTCGAACTGTTTCAATTGTGGTGAAACAGGCCATCGTCAAGCTGAGTGTAAAAAGGCTGGTAAACGACACTTGTTTGCTGAGTCTAAGGATAACCAATATGAAGAGTACGAAAATACCCCAGTGTACAATGAAGAAACTGAATATGAGGAAGAGGTTATGACCGGTGATGTTGGGGTGCACCTGGTAGTCAGGCGCTCTTGCTATGCACCAAAGGCAGATGGGGATGACTGGCTTAAGCATAACATCTTCCACTCAACATGTACCATTTTGGGAAAAGTTTGCACGTTTGTTATTGATTCGGGAAGTTATGATAATTTGCTATCTGAAGAAGCAGTCTAGAAGTTGGCTTTGAAGACAGAGAGTCACCCCAAGCCTTATAAGCTTCATTGACTTAAAAAGGGAGGCGGAGTAGCAGTATCTAAGAGAGCCCTTGTTTCTATTTCTATTGGGTCCACATATAAAGATGATGTTGTGTGTGATGTGGTCCCTATGGACGCTTGTCACTTATTGTTGGGTAGACCTTGGGAGTATGAGTGTAATATAGAACATAATGGGCGGTCCAATACTTATAGCTTTCTGTTTGGCGATGTGAAGATAACTCTTGTGCCTAGCAAACCTAAGAAGTTAACCACAAAACATTCGGGTACTCTGTTGACCAATAGTCAGTTTCAAGATGAGTTGGAGGAAGCAAGCAATGTTTTTTATTTTGATAGGGAAGCCAGTGCCCGAGGAAGTCGAAATTCCTGAATCTATGGTTCTGCTATTTGAGGAGTTTGTTGATGTTTCCCCTGATGATTTACCTGCCGGATTGCCACTCTTACAAGACATCCAACACCACATTGATTTGGATCTAAGGGCCCAGCTACCCAATAAGCCCCATTACATAATGAGCCCAAAAGAGCATGAGGAATTGTGTCGGCAGGTTGAAGACTTAATTTCTAAAGGGTACGTTCGAGAAAGCATGAGTCCTTGTGCTGTTCCTGCTCTATTGAATCCAAAGAAGGATGGGACATGGCGTATGTGTGTTGATAATCATGCAGTCAACAAGATCACTATGAGGTACAGATTTCCAATCCCCCGACTGGATGATTTACTTGACCAAATTAGCGGTGCTACTATTTTCACAAAGCTAGACTTGAAAAGTGGGTACTACCAGATTCAACTCAGGCCTAGTGATGAGTGGAAAACCGCCTTCAAGACTCGTGAAGGTTTGTATGAATGGTTAGTGATGCCTTTTGGTTTATCCAATGACCCTAGTATGTTTATGCGCATCATAAACCAGTTGTTTAGACCCTTTATTGGTAAATTTATGGTCGTCTATTTTGATGACGTCTATATTTATAGCCCTGATTTTAATGAGCATGTGAGGCATGTACGACAGGTTTTGACCTTGCTCTATAGGGATAACTTGTATGCAGTCGAGAAGAAGTGTGTCTTCATGGTCCCTAAGGTCCTGTTTTTGGGGAATGTTGTTTCTGGTGATGACATACAGGTAGATGAATCAAAAGTAGTGGCTGTAAAGCAATGGCCAACTCCAACTACGATAATTGAAATACGTAGTTTCCATGCTCTTGCTTCATTTTATAGATGGTTCATTTGAAATTTCAATTCCCTTATGGTGCCAGTGACTGATTGCATGAAAGGGAAGAATTTTATATGGACCGAGGAGGCAGAATCGTCTTTACAGTTAATTAAGGAACAGCTTACAACAACGCCAATTATAGTATTGCCAGATTTTTCTCAGGTTTTTGAGTTGCACATAGATGCCTCGGAGGGTGGTATTGGGGCAGTCCTAAGTCAAGGGGCGCATCCAGTTTCCTATTTCACTAAAAAGTTGACTGGGAGAAAGTTGTGTTATAGCACTTATGATGTTGAATTTTATGCAGTGGTCCAGGCTGTGAAACATTGGCGTCATTATTTGTTTCACAAGAAGTTTGTTTTGTTTAAATACCATGATTCGTTGAGGCATATCCGTAGTCAAGATAAAGTATCACATAAGCATGCTCGATGGATGGCTTTCTTGGAAAAGTTTACTTTTGTTGTGAAGCATAAGTCTAGAATTTAGAATCGGGTAGCGGATGCCTTGAGCAGAAGGAGTAACCTGCTTATTTCTATGATAGTTGTTGTGCCCGGGCTAGACAGTTTCATGGAACAGCTCACAACAGATCCATATTTTTTGTTATTTTACAGGACGTGCAAATTGGGAAGAGGTCATATTTTCTTGTGCATGACGGTTTCCTTTTTAAGGAAAATCAATTATGTATCCCTAATTCCAACCTCCGCCTTCAAATCATTAAGGAATTGCATGGCAAAGGGCACGTTGGAAGAGACCGTACTCTACGATTGGTGCAGTCTTCTTATTTTTTGGCCTACTATGCGCAGGGATGTTGATCGGTTTGTTAGACGTTGCAGGATCTATCAAGTTTCAAAAGGCACAACTACCAATGCGGGGCTTTATATGTCCCTACCCATTCCTCTGCACCCTTGGGTAGACATTAACATGGATTTTGTGTTGGGATTACCACGTATTCAGTGTGGTAATGATTTGATCTTTATAGTAGTGGATCGGTTTTCGAAAACAGTGCACTTTATTCCTTGCAAGAAAACAACAAATGCACTTAATGTGGCTCAGTTGTTCTTTCGGGATATTTATCGTTTTCATGGTTTGCCATCCTCTATTTTTTCTCATCGGGACACTCGTTTCTTGTGTCATTTTTGGCGCAACCTATGGAAAATGGTGAACACTCAACTTAATTTCAGTAGCGCCTACCACCCTCAAGCTGATGGGCAGACGGAGGTTATTAATTGGTCACTTGGTAATCTTTTGCGGTGTCTTTTAGGTGATCATGTGAAGTCTTGGGATCAAAAGCTATGTCAGGCTGAGTTTGCTCATAATCATGCTGTTAATCGGAGTACTTGGTTTAGCCCGTTTGAGGTGGTCTATTCTGCTAAACCCCGGGGGCCTTTTGATTTGATGTCACTTCCTGTCCCAGGTTCTGTCCCCAAAAAGGTGCAAGATTTTGTGGTGGGGTTACATGAAGTTCATAAAGCTGTGCAGGACAACTTGGCCCATACTAATTCAAAGTACAAGCAAGCTGTAGACCAAAAGCGTAGGCAAGTTGATTTTGAAGAGGGTGACTTTGTTTGGGCCATTTTGACTAAGGATCATTTTTCAGTTGGAGAGTATAATAAGTTGTCAGCCAAGAAGATTGGGACAGTGGAGATTGTGTAGAAGTTAAATTCTAATGCTTATCGTTTGAAGTTACCAAGCCACATTCGTTGTTCTGATGTTTTCAATGTCAAACATTTGCTGCCTTTTCATGGGGATTCGTTTGATGATGAGTTCACTACGGATTCAAGGTCAAATTTTGTCTACCTAGGAGGGAATGATGCAGGCCCAAGTGTAGAAGATCGAGCCATGACATTTCTGGAGGCCCATGCTCGAGCTTCCAAGGGTGATTTACGAAAACGAGCATAACTTTGGCTACGGGTCTCCGTTTTAGGCGTTCGACCAGTCAAATCAAAGCTTGAAATGAGGAGCCTGTCGTGGTGGCCTTGACTAAGTTTAGGCCTAATGGGATTTATGGACACTTTTTGTTTTTTATCGGCATTTTATGCATTTTGTTTTTGGGCTTGTGTTTGTCCAATGGCCTTTTTGTGGCCCAATTCGAATTTGTGTCTTTATTTATATCTTTCTCATGTAATTTGAATGGTCAGACTGGAATTTTGAGAATAACCTTTTCACTTCAAATTCTTTGCCCTTTGGGTTGAATTTTGGGGGTTTGGGAAGATCATCATGGGTATTCTAGAATCATTGTGATTTGTTCTTCATTATCGTATCACTCACTACATCAGATTTGTACCCATGCAAACAACCCTATACCTTAATTGCTCATTTTTCCCAATATACACTTGCCTTCTAGCCCTAACAACATAGTTTTTCACCATTTCATTCAAATTCTGCTTATCATTAATTAACTGGCCAACAAAGAGTGGATTATATGATGGGTCACCACTAGCAAAATTGTATTTTATTCTCAATCTTACATTTTTCACAACCCTTTCCATAACTGTGGAAATCATCATCACTATCAAAGTTATCATGATCAACACTGATGTTATCTTGTTCACAAAGCTAGACTTGAAGAGTGGGTACTACCAGATTCAACTCAGGCCTAGTGATGAGTGGAAAACCACCTTCAAGACTCGTGAAGGTTTGTATGAATGGTTAGTGACGCCTTTTGGTTTATCCAATGACCCCAGTATGTTTATGCGCATCATGAACCAGTTGTTTAGACCCTTTATTGGTAAATTTATGGTCGTCTATTTTGATGACGTCTATATTTATAGCCCTGATTTTAATGAGCATGTGAGGCATGTACGACATGTTTTGACCTTGCTCCGTAGGGATAACTTGTATGCAGCGGAGAAGAATTGTGTCTTCATGGTCCCTAAGGTCCTGTTTTTGGGGTATGTTGTTTCTGGTGACGACATACAGGTAGATGAATCAAAAGTAGTGGCTGTAAAGCAATGGCCAACTCCAACTACGATAACTGAAATACGTAGTTTCCATGCTCTTGCTTCATTTTATAGATGGTTCATTTGAAATTTCAATTCCCTTATGGTGCCAGTGACTGATTGCATGAAAGGGAAGAATTTTATATGGACTGAGGAGGCAGAATCGTCTTTACAGTTAATTAAGGAAAAGTTTACAACAACGCCAATTATAGTATTGCTAGATTTTTCTCAGGTTTTTGAGTTGCACATAGATGCCTCGGAGGGTGGTATTGGGGCAGTCCTAAGTCAAGGGGCGCATCCAGTTTCCTATTTCACTGAGAAGTTGACTGGGCGAAAGTTGTGTTATAGCACTTATGATGTTGAATTTTATGCAGTGGTCCAGGCTGTGAAACATTGGCGTCATTATTTGTTTCACAAGGAGTTTGTTTTGTTTAAATACCATGATTCGTTGAGTCATATCCGTAGTCAAGATAAAGTATCACATAAGCATGCTCGATGGATGGCTTTCTTGGAAAAGTTTACTTTTGTTGTGAAGCATAAGTCTAGAATTTAGAATCGGGTGGCGGATGCCTTGAGCAGAAGGAGTAACCTGCTTGTTTCTATGATAGTTGTTGTGCCCGGGCTAGACAGTCTCATGGAACAGCTCACAACTGATCCATATTTTTTGTTATTTTACAGGACGTGCAAATTGGGAAGAGGTCATATTTTCTTGTGCATGACGGTTTCCTTTTTATGGAAAATCAATTATGTATCCCTAATTCCAGCCTCCGCCTTCAAATCATTAAGGAATTGCATGGCAAAGGGCACGTTGGAAGAGACCGTACTCTACGATTGGTGCAGTCTTCTTATTTCCGTTTAAGAAACTCACGTATTGTGTATTGCAAATTGGTTTTGGCTGCGTAAAACGATGCACCGTTTCTATATACAAAACTAACATGGATATTCGAATGTCGCAACTTTACATTTGACATCCAAACTCATAATGGAACCGACAAAATATTCAAACCAACACGTCTTTCGAACGTCGACACTTTACATTTGAAATATTCAAACGCACTCTCCTTTCAAACGTCGTCACTTTGCATTTGAAAACCAAATTCATGCACAATTCGAAAGAACCAAACCATCAACACCATCCACCGATTCACCATCGTTTGCCACCGTTTCACATCCTATATAATTCCCACCATCACTCATCTTCAGGCATCATTTTCTTCATCCTTTCTCTGTCTACAACATCTACCCCACACCACCGTTTTCTGCTTCTCCCATGAATACCCACGAACGGGCGAATATCAATATAGGTTATCTTTTGTTTCCCTGTTTTTTTTAATGTTCAAAGATCTTTTCTTAAATTTCTTCATCGTCTTCAAGAGTATATGCAATTAATCAATTTCCTTTTGTGATAATTTATTCACAATAGTTAGAACGAACAGACTTCTGGCACTATCTACGAAGTCCGACCACCGCTGGAGACGGAGAGAGAGAAAGAGAGTGAGAGATATTGTTGTGCTATGCCGGTGGTTTTATGGTGGTGCCCGGTTCTGATAGTGGGTCAGCGTTCATGTTAGAGTGGGCAAATACATACACTTCCACAAATATAATTATATTTTTATATATTATATATACATATGTTAGTTTTTTATAAAATACAGAAAGTATATTATACAGGCATATAATATAAGGTTAGTTTTCTAGAAATGATGCTCCCTCTCGTCGTATTTCTCGAAGAGATTTTCTCTTGCGTTCTTGATTCTCCTTCCCGCATCCGTTATCTCCTTGCCATAGTGGCGAAGCTCGGCCACATTTTATGGGTTCATTAGGGGAAAAGCTGGAGGCGCCGGTTGGAAATTTGGGTAAAATTGAAATGGTTTGTTCATAAGATTATGGAATTCCAAATCATTAGTCCACCACTCTTCCACCGGATTTGGGAGCGGCTGTTGGGGGATTACTGGTTCGGGAATTATCGGCTCAGGGTTCATTGGCATCGCAGGATGAGCAGGCAACCTTTGATCTACTCCTCCCACGTTAATGACATAGTGGTTGGATTGGAACTTTCACCTGCAATTTCTTTTCTACTTGTTTCTCCGGTCCTTTTCGTTTTTGTTGCAACTGGCACCTTCTTCTTCCTTCTTACTTTCCAATCTAATATTCTCTTCCTCTTTTTAGGTGGTGTTTTTGGTGACGGTTGTGCTTGGAAAATCATCGGTTCGTCCATATCTGCTTGGTACCCAGTTTGATTCTCAACAGTATCGATATTTGTATGATTAACAGATATATTTTGGAAAGCGTCTGATAACCCTCTGGCGTTCATACTATTAGTCAAAAGCAAAAAAAAAAAAAAACAAACAAACAATGAACTCCGAAAATCGAATATATAATATTTAATTCGTATCACAAATTTCACAGAAGTATTTAATCAAATTCCTGACTGTTAATTTTATTTTCACAATACTTAATTAGCTTAAATCAGTGGCTCTGATACCACATTCTGTCACAACCCCCGACCCTAGCTTGGGCGGGAGCCGTGAGCATATATAAGTGGTACTAATGTTTATTAAATTATTGCAACGGAAAACTTATCAAGACTGAGTGTCAGGAAAAATACCAGTGTTTCAAAACACCAAATTTTCATTTCATAAGTTGTGGGATAAAAACCCGTATTTACATGAAGGATTTTCCATGGGATAAACCCTCGATTACAAAAACACATTTTATTCAGGTTTACATAGCTAATTATTTAAGCTGAGTGCTTCATAGCACCTTTTCTTCTCTTCACAACAAATCACCTGAAACGCGTTTTAAAAACATTTGATCAGCGAAAAATACTGGTGAGTTCATTCAGTTGTCCAAAGCACGTTGTTATAATTACAGCATTAAGGGTTTTTACATTTTTTATATCTTTCAATTACTCAATCAGTATTTGTCACTCGGTGGCAGTTCCTGTGACTATGGTCATATCACTATTGGCCCTCAATTGTCCAATAGCGAAGCTTATCAAGTAGTGTATACAAAACCCCACATACCGACAGTAATTTCAGAATAGAAAAAATTAATCACTGTAAGTACAACTAGAAAACATTTAAGGTTTTGAAAGCATTTGATAAAAAGAGAATGACTCACTTTGCAGATTTAAGGTGTCTGTAGTCGTTTGCTGGTTAAAGCCTGGTTTCCTAATTAAACACACAATGCACACGTATTAGTGTATTAACTCAATTCAGCTTTAACGATAATCACGAGATCAAAACCCACAACGAATGACAAAGTATAGCCGTATACAGACAACACTTAAACATCCGTTGGATCGGTTTCAATCGACCGGACAAAGTACCGTACCAGTGATTCGAGTTATTACTCTGATAACGGGTAGAGTTTTAGTGCTTCGGGTACAGTGGGTAGAATAGAAGAGCTTTAGAAAAAGAAAGAAAGTTGTGAGCGAGTTCGAAATATCCCATGCATATCCCTTTTATAGCTGATTCCATCTTGTCGCGTCGCGCGACCAAAATAACACAACCCCTTCGCGTAGCGCGAAGGATCTAGCTAGGGCATAGGTGGCCTTAGTCAACCAGTAGGTCTGCCACGTGGACGACACGTATCCGCTACGTGTCTTAGGCGGTTTATAAGTGCGTTACGTCACGTGACCAGGTTATGTTAACACCGTCGCGCGTAGCGCGACGTGATCAAAATCAGGAGTTCTTCGTTTTACGTGCTGGTTTTCATCGTGCGTGGTTGGAGTTTCGGTTACAAGTCATTATAGTCTTTTTCGATTGTTGTTACACCGGGTTAACATGAATGGCTCGTACATATGGAAGTGGGCGAGGCCCATTTCAATAGGTCGGAAGTTAAGTAAATGGTGGATCTTTGCAGCAGGGCTAAAATTTCTCATTAAAATCATAGAAAGGACAGGTGGGTGTGGAACGGGGCAGCGGATAGAGAGTTTTCTGTTAGTGCGGTAAAACGCCTTCTTGATAGAAACAAGGTTCATACCAACTCTTATGTGCCTGGTCAGTGTAAGTGGATTCCAAAGAAAGTGAATGTCTTTATATGGAGGGCTGAGATGAATAAAATTGCGACGTTGGTGGCATTGAAAAACAGAAGCATTAATATCGACACGAGGTGTATATTGTGCAATGATAAGGAAGAAACTATGTATCACTTGTTTACATCTTGCCTCATTCTTTCGGTACTGTGGACCCATATTTGTAACTAGTTTAAAGTCCCTCCTTTGATCATTTTTTTCATTTATAGATCTATTGGAGAGTCATGAATATGCGGGTTAAAAAGGCATTGGTAAAGAGGTGTTCAAAGGGATTGTGACGATTGGGTGTTGGAGCATTTGGAAGGAGAGAAACAAGGTGAAGGTCGAAGACAAGACCCTCAAAATTGAAGATATTATCAGCGAAATCAAGTCTTTGGGATTCTTATGGTTCAATAGTAGGTTTAAAAACAAAAAAAGGTTGCTTGGGTCAATTGGTGTTAATATGTAATTGTGTAATTTGTTGTTTATGTTGCTCTTGACCGTCTTGGTTTGAGGTTGACGTTTTTCTAATGAAGTATACCTCTAAAACCATATTATTTTTATTTAACATACAAGGAGGAAACCCCGCACTGTCAGAAAACCCTCTTTAGTCAGTAATGTAACCTACAAGGAGGAAACCCCGCACTGATCTCACACATAGGAAAACAATCTCTTTTAGCCTAAAGTCTAATGCTCATTCGCACAACAACCTAATATTGTTACAACTTTTTTTTTTAACAGCGTCTGTAACTAACCCCAATACCCGAGTGAGCCTTCCTAAGACTAGATGTCAAATGTCCATACTGATTTTGACGCTCCAGACCTGACCAAGGAACACCATCAAGGAGGAAACCCCACACTGTCAGAAAAACACTCTTGAGTCAGGTTTTGAACTTGAAACCTCTAGAGATCCAAGCCTTAACCATTACCTCCATGGCCTCATGCCATTGGACTAGAAGGCCCTTGGGTGTTACTCAGGCTACGCGGGATAGGGCGCTAGACCCATGCCACCTCAGCAGATTTTGATCAATACCCCCCCCCCCCCACAACCATACCAGAGACGCCATTAGGGGGGGGGGGGCGCTAATTTTGGCCGACCATTGCAATAGCGATATGTTTGTGTGTGAAGTCAAACAAAGAGGGTGCTATTCTGTGTGTATCTGGTAATGGGCTCCATCTCATACCATACTAGCTATTGATAAGATGCAATAGAGCCCTCTGGTTGATGTGGCGCATACGCAAGGTAATAAAGCCCCTACCACCTCCAAACCATACCCTAAATCCTTACAACTTTATATTTGTGGTTACACAACTATTATCTAATTAAGGGAACTCTACTAGTAATCAATGGTTAATCATAAAACAAATACCATCAATTAAGGTTTTGTATTTGTGATATTTCAAGAGGTTAACAAAACATACTCATCCTTTTTTTTAGAACAGCTTAAAACACTACAATATTTTTACGAGAAATTTTCGAATTTACGCTTTTAAACTGAAATTTAGATTATTATACTTAGGGATGGTTATATTTTAAACTAAAATTTAGATTATTATATTTAGGGATGGTTATAAAAGAAATGTTTTTTCGTAATGTCCCTCCTGCTCATTTGAATCCAAATCTTTCCATAAGTGGAATATTATAAGGTTATATTAAGACTTTTGTATATTGTGCCCATGCCAATCGTGATGATAGATTGCTCTTTATATTTATATATTGTGCCCAATCGTGATGGCTCTTTATATTATTTTACCCACCCGTAGTTATATTTAGACCAAATGTACTCACCCGCTGTTATATAATGTACCCACCAGCTGTTATATCTACACCAGAAATTGAGCATATTGTTACTTCCATTATTCTCAAGATCTTCAAGCTTTGTAGTTGCAGGTTTCACTAATGGCTCTCACCAATGCAGACCAGGTACTTCACACACGACTCTTCTGATCCCTAGAGTTAGATTTGGTTAGGTTCTAATAAAGTCTATCAAGTCATCTATTTTGGTTTAAAATGAGTAAAAACCAATCAAGCTAGCCAATTCAAATTACTCTTTGTCATGGGCATAATAATCCTAACACAATTATTTATGTCTAGTTGCTAGAATGTGCCCCTCCCATTTTTACTAGTTGTGCCCATTTGTCAAATCAGTCGTTATGCAACCCTTATAAAATGGCGAACCTCCGGGCCTTATAAAAGGCCGACTGTCACATGTTATGTTACATCTTATATGAGCCGTATAGCTTGTATGCTACATCTTATACAAGGTGTATAGGTTATTCTCAGTTAAATTAATAGGGGTACAATAATAGGGATTACGTTTTATCAACCCATTTATGTATCTACATGTAATAAATTACTTTTAAAGTTTAACAATTATCTATTCATTATTGCAGGTAATTTTTGAAGAAGTCTTGGGGGTACGAAAAATGATACTAAACAGACCAAAGCAACTAAACACACTCAGCTATGAGATGGTACAATACAATACAATCCAAAACAGATAATCGTGTGTATGTGTTGCTTACATGTATCATGTATTGATTATAGTTAAGAAGTATGTACGAGAAGTCGAGAGCTTATGAGGATGACCCCACGGTTAAGCTCGTTATACTGAAGGTACAAAGTTTTGTTGATACATTGTTTGTGGACACGACTCGCGGATCGAGACTTGGCTGTGACACGGCTTTCCTCCGTCGTGTGGGTCAAGTTATCAAGAAATCGGGCCAAGTCATAAGGAGTTTAACACTTGGAAATTGGGCTAGACTGATCAAGATGCAAGATAACAAGCACGTGGGCTGAATCCTCAAGGAAACACATGTTGGACTTCATGAACTGGGCCAAAGCCCAAATATTGGCGAAACACAATGTAGGTCGACGAAACTGGACTGTTTCGTCGACATCATCTCTATTTCGTCAAACATGACTCAGTTTCGCCAAGGATTAACGTGTTTCTTCAAGGTTCTGATTCGCCAAGCTGTGATTCGTCAAGACCCATTCTGATTCGTTGTGCTGTGACTATAAATACACTGTCTGTGGATAATAGAACATAGAGAACACATTGTAGAGAGCACACACACACACGAGAGTTAGAGAGAGTTTGCAAAATACATTTGTAAACGTTGAGCTTGTAACCGAACCTTTCATACGTATTAATACAGTGGTGTTAATCGGTGAATCTTGTGTGTCTTGTTTTTGCTTGTTCTATCTCGGTTTGCCTTTCCGGTTGGATTCCGCACAACCGGGTTGGTTTGTACACAAGAATTAGGCGACTAGATCCTCCCCTAGCCGGACCTACAAGTGGTATCAGAGCCTTGGCTCTTCTCCTTGTTAAAACCGAGGTGTTCTTGCTGTTTTTCGGGTTTGAAAAGTTCACTATTTTCTGGAAAAGCTTGTTAAAATCGGGTTTAATCTTGTTGTTTTGCTGTTTTGTTTTGTTAAAAACCGTGTTAAGCACATGTCTTCATGATAAATATTGGTTTTGATTAAACATTTCAAGCAAAAACGCGTTTCGGAAAGTTGTCGGGACACCGGAAAACTCATTAGTTTGCCGGAAAACTTAAATATTCTGGGTTTGTTCTTGATATCTTCATCAAAACTTCAAAGTGTTCTTCATATTTTCATAGTTTTGATCCTTGAGGATAAGGTTTGAAACTTGTTTGTGCATTGGGAAGGGTTACTGATATCACATCTTACTTGTTTGGTGAAAAGCACTGTGTACAAGCCGAAAGTAGGTTCTGTGTTGTGTCAGTAAAGAAAAAGTCTTCACCAACCCAGTTACTTTTTGGCGAAACAAGACTCTATCAATATTTTGGCGAAACAGAAAACCTTTTTCATTGAATTGACGAAACATAATTTGGGCCACCTGTTCTAATTCGTCAAAGCCCACATCCTCATTAATCCATTTCGTCAATATTGGACTCGTTGTTGGGCCTGTTTCGTAAACTATCAAGCCCAAAGCTAAAATCTGTTTCGTCGAAATCAAAAGGAATCAAATAACCATTGTATTTCGTCAAGTTTAATCTGTTTCGCCAAACATTTTGTTTCGTTGAAACACTTGTCTATTTTTAAACAGAAGGTCTCAATTTGTGATTTAACCGTTTGACTTAGGTGTGATTTTCAGGTATTCTTTTTCTTGATCAAAAAAAAAAAAAAAATGAATCCGATTTGGGGTACTCCGGTAAATACCGATATGTATTATGGTACTCCGTCTCCGGATAACGGAAAGTATAGAAACACGAGTTTATCTCCTTCGTGGGCCGAATCTTCCGCACCGAAATCTTCACAAGCTAATGCAAGTTCTACCGGTCAGTGGGCATTTGTATCAAATCAAACTCCAAGTATTCAAAGCATTCTCTTAAGCGAGAGCGAAACCGGAAGTTTGAATCGGCCTCCAAAGTTGATGCACTTAAGCGAATATCCGGGATGGACTGACAGATTTCATACATACGTCCTTGGACAAAATACCGAATTATGGTTGCGTTTCATCACAGATTTCGATCAAACAATAGAGGTTGCCGCGTCGTCTGCGGTTACGTTTGCCGATCTTACAGAAGATCAGAAGAAGGTCTATGACTTAGAGAAGAAAGCTTATGCTATTCTTACTCAGGCATTAAGCAAGGATATTTACCATCAATTTGTCAACTTCAAAACAACAAAGAAATTATGGGATGCGTTGAAGACGAGAGGTGTAGGAAACGAAGCGACTCGCCAATTAAGACAAGGTCTTCTCAAGAAAGAGTTTGATGGGTTTACATGCATGGATAAAGAATCTTTGGGAGATTTGACGAGTCGATTTTCTCATTTGTTGACTGAAATGGGAACTTTTGGAGTGATAGCGACTCCAATCGAAATTGTCACCAAGTTTGCTGATGCTTTGCCACCACAATGGAGTAATTTCTTGGAAATCCTGAAGCTCAATGGCACATTGGCTACAACAAGCTTCAATGACTTTGTTCAAATCCTGGAGAATAAGAATCAGGAAGAAACCCTTAAGGCGAAAAGGGTCATAGTGCCACAGAATCCGGAGATGTATTATGGAACTCCTAGCGCTCCTGCAATACAAGTGCGACATGATCCTGAGATGTATTATGGAACTCCTAATACTCCTGCAAGACCTTCTTCACACGCTCCAATTCAAACAGCGTTTGTGTCTAGCACAGATATGTATGGCAATCCTATCCAAGTTCCGGTCAAGCCTCCTCCAACAACAGACATGTATGGGAATCCACTTCCTGCTCAACAACAAGCATGTTATGGAAGCACATCATCTGCTGGTCAGCAATCCAAGCCAAATACAGTGCGGCTCGACACCTCAATCTTTTCTAAAGTCAGTGTGGAAGTAGCAAAGGAACACATGGAGCTGCTAAACACTTTGGTGAGCGCATACTGTGGATTAGTGGAAGGTCAGATTGGCAACATTAATCTGACACAAGAAGACTATCAGCAGATTGATAAGGAAGAGATGGATTTGATGGATATCAAATGGGCCTTTGCGAGTGCTGTGAGGAGAGCAAAGGATTTCATGGAAAGAACGGGCAGAACCAGCTTGGAAAGTAAGAAAGACACCAAGTATGGGTTCGATAAACAGGCAGGGAAGTGCTTTAATTGTGGTGAACGGGGTCATTTTAAAAGGGAATGTACAAGGCCAGCTCAGCATGGGAACCAGAACCCTTTCAGAAATCAAGGCAACCAGCAGAATCAGAACAGGAACAATGAGCGTACGTTGATACTTGTCAACAACCAAAGCCAAGCGGGACCATCAAATGCCAACCAGGTACTTGTGGTTCAAGTAGATGAAGGTTGTGATTGGTCAATCCATTTGGGAAATGATGCTCCAGATGGAACAGCTTGTTTTGCTGAGGTCGTGAAGGATTTAAATCACGCCAGTGGTGGAGAATCTTCCGCCAATGGTGGTGACTCTTCTGAGGATGAAGACTCTTCTGGTTATAGTAGAAGTTCAGATGAAGAATCCTCGAGTTCAGGTGATGATCATGTGGATGAGACATCAAGTGCGTCAGTCGATGCAGATATTGATGAGCTTTTGGAAGAAGCTGCAGCAGGAATTCAAAGAAGATCTATTTTGGTGGATCAAGCTTCTTATTCTTCGTCTTCTCTCCATTCAGCCTTTATGGCTAAGGTCGACAGTTCATCAAGTCAGGTATGTGACGATGAACCCACTGCTGTTATTTGTGATAATTGTGATAGATTGAGTGTTAAATGTGCTGATTTAGAGGCAAACATGTCTGAGTTGCACGACAAACATGATGCTTTACAAGCTAGTTTGTTTGACTTGCAAGACAAACATGTTTCGTTGAATGATAAGTGGTGTGAATTGCAAAGCAAAGACGAGGCTTTGCAAGAGAAATATGATGTGACATTCCTCCACAATCAGAAATTGACCGTGGATCTTTCGAAGTGCACTGAAGCCAACATGTTTTATGAAAATCATGAAAAGGAGTTTAAAACGGTAATTGAGAAATTAAAGAAAGATAAAACCGAGTTAACAAAAATGGTTTCCAGAAAACAAACTGACATTAATTTGTATATAACTCGACTTGAGATAATGCAAAAAGAGATGGCTTGTGTGAAAACTGAAAGTGAGGCGATCCAGCTTAAGCTAAATAGTTATTTGAGTTCTAGCTATGTGTTGGATCATATCATTGATGTTCAGAAAGAGAAACGGGATGTCACATGCATTGGATATAAGAAATGTCCACCACCTGTGAGACACAATTATGATGCCATGCCTGACGAGGAAGATAGAATTTTCTTTGAACCATCTGTTCCTTTAGACGTTGAGGAATTTGCAACAGGACTCGGATACAAGAAGGAAGTATCATCAGATTCAGATGTGTCACTGAACAAAATCAGGATCCTCCAGTTGTGGTTGAGGATGCTGATTCTTCTGATGATGAATCTGATGATACTGATTCAGCAAAGTCTGACGCGGCAATCAACGAAGAGGACATACCTCTTGAGAATCATATTTTATGTGATCCTCCCGCAAAACCTGCTAAGACTGTTCCGACCGAGTCCACGTCTGCAAAAGAGTCTGAAAGTGTGGATTTGCTGTACACTCTTGTTGGTGATGATAAAATTTATTCAGACAAAGATTTTCCTATTAAGAATGTTAATCAATCATTAATCAGTAAAGTCTTTGAAAATTCAACAAGTAAGTTTTTGGGAAAGACAGGATCACATGTTACAGTAACACAGTGTCCTCCTATTCCAAAGGCTGAAGTTCGAAAACAATATGGAAATCAGAAATTACCAACAGTGCAAAAACAGCAAAATCATACCAAACCAAAAGGAAAAGCATCGACTCAAAGTCAAAGGAAGCCGAATCAAAAGAAGAACAAGAATGTGAACTTTGTGAAATCAAAGGGAACGGACAAAATCGAAACTTTTTAAAACAAATCTAACTTAGATTTTGTTAAACAAGCAACAGTGTTGAAAAGAAATGAACCAAACTGTTCGAAACCTAGTACCTCGAGATCACAAAGTTCATCATTATCGGCAAGACGATCACATGATACTTCGGGGTTTGTTGAACGAAGATCATGTTTTGAATGTGGTGAAATTGGACACATAATTCGAAACTGTCCGTATCTTCATAAGTTGAAAGCTAAGGATGATGATCCCCGTGACCAAATTGACCACAAGCGATCTGTTTCATCAAAACCAAATCCCCGTCTTATAAAAGAAAGGGAAAAGAAACAGAAACGCCAACAGGTCAAGAAAATTGAAAAGGCGATTAAAACTGATGTGGTTAACAAAACATCTGTTTCTGTCAAACAAAACAATTTAAAAACTTCAGACAACCATGAAGTTAAGTTTTTAAAGAATAACACTGGTATAACAAAACAGACCTGGAAATCAAAAACGGTTATTGAATCAGGGGGGCCATCACAATTTCCAAATCATCAAAAAGTAGAAGTTATTGTTGTTGATGAAAATGGAAGACCCAAGACCACAATGGCTTGGGTCCCCATCTCCAACTAATCATGTGAGTTCATGTGCAGGGTGTTCCAGGAGGAACTATCAGTAGTCATTGGATTGTTGATAGTGGGGCATCCAGGCACATGACAGGCGACATGAAGCTTCTCTACGACGTCAAATCTATTAGAGGAGGTTATGTTGCTTTTGCTGGAGATAAGGGCGGATATATTACTGGTGAAGGAATGATATCCAACGGGGTTGTAAGCTTTGATAAGATCAACTTTGTACAGCAACTTGATCACAATCTTCTCAGCGTTTCACAAATCTGTGACAAGCAGTTCTCAGTACACTTTGATGCAAATGGATGTTATGTGCTGAAACCCGGCTTCAAAATTCCAAAAGAATGGATTCTCTTGTCTGCTCCAAGGATAAATGATTTGTATGTCCTTGATATGAGCCAAGCTATCACTACGTCTGCACAAGCAACCTGTTTCGTTTCCAAAGCCACAGAAAAGGACTCAATCTCTTGGCACAGACGAATGGGTCACATTCACTTACGCAAAATGAATCATTTGGTGTCAAATGAATTGGTGAATGGTGTTCCTCTTAAAAACTTCCATCTTCAAGACGTCTGTGTTTCGTGCCAGAAAGGAAAACAAACGAAGAAGCGACACCCTACAAAGAAAATCAACACGGTGGCCATTCCGCTTGAACGTTTACACATGGATTTGTTCGGTCCTGTCAAGCATAAAAGCATCCGGAATCATCAATATTGCCTCGTGATAACTGATGATTATTCAAGATTTTCTTGGGTGGCGTTCATGGCACACAAGAGTGAAACTTTCGGTATTATCAAAAACTTGATCATTCAGATTGAGAATTTGTATAAGTTGAAAGTTAGGAGGATACGTAGCGACAATGGTACTGAATTCAAAATTCATGCCATGGTGGAGTTTTGCACTTCAAAAGGTATTCTTCACGAATTTAGTGCGGCTTATACTCCTCAACAGAATGGCGTCGCTGAACGTAAAAACCGTACATTGATCGAGACTGCTAGGACTATGTTAGTAGAGTCACAATTGCCGATTCCATTCTGGACTGAAGCTGTGGCCTCTGCATGTTACACGTTGAACCGAGTCCTTACAGTCAAAAGGCACAACAAGACCTGCTTTGAGCTTCTTCACAAACGGAAACCAGATTTGTCGTTCCTTGAACCGTTTGGAGCTCCTTGCACAATAATCGATCCTAATGGAAAGTTTGGGGCAAAAGCAATTGAGGGATACTTTCTTGGGTATGCCACCCCGAACTTAAGCGTCTGGAATCTAGAGACTAAAAGGGTCGAGGAATGGTCTGAAGTCAGAGTACAAAGGCACACTTTACCAGTCAAATGTCCTGGTCAGCCTTGGATGTTTGAGTACGATGACTTTTTCAATTCGATCAATGTTGAAGCAGTTGAAGAAAATGCTGCGGCAAGGATGTTTTTCGAGAGTGACAATGCAACAGATTCACCGTTGGTTCGTCCCGTTATTGTCAATCAAGAACCATCTTCAGTGAACAATAATGCTCTCGATAATGAGGATTTTCACGATGCTACTGAATTGAACGAATCTTCAGAGGATGATGAATTTCTCGATGCAGATCAAGAAGCTCCAACGACAGCAGTTCATGGTACTTCAGAGGGAACACCTCCAGTGGATGCTCCTAGAACAGCTGAAGCTACTGCATCATCCTCTTCGTCGATTCCGGGTATTGAATTAGTTGTTGATCTCAATCTCAACAATCTGGGTACAAACATTCCAGTTCAAGATAATCCAGAAACAAGGATTCACAATACCCATCCTCAACAAAACATCATCGGAAATGTACAGAGTGGCGTTCAAACAAGAAACATGTTGTGAAACAACAACAATACAGGCTTGTATGCAGCTATCCGAGAATCTGGTCAACAAAATGATTGGTCTTTCGCGTGTTATGTCTCACAGGAAGAGCCAAGAACTTGGAAAGAAGCTTTGAAAGATAGCTCTTGGGTTGAAGCGATGCAGGAAGAACTGCAACAATTCCAGAAGCTTGGTGTCTGGAAACTCGTAGAGAAACCTGTTGGTTACAAGAAGATTGGTACCCGTTGGGTGTTTGTAACACCCCGAAAACGGGTTTGGTAATTAAACCCCGTTAATACTAAAAGACGGGTAAAGTACAGTTGGTGGTAAAATTTACCCGGTGGAATATTAGGATTTAAATAAATAATCCTAATAATAAATAAAAATGAATAAAAGCTTTAAAGAAATAAAATGGACAAAAGGCCCGAGTTAACGGGGCCTAAAATAAACTTAGTCATAAATATTCCCGAACCCACTAAGTTAACTAGGAATATTGAACCTAGTTAATAAGTGAGAATATTATTGTAAATAAGTAGGTTATAACCTACTTAATAATTAACGAAACATGAGGGACCAAAGTTAGATATTTGGAAATAAGGTTTATTTATTAATAACAAAAAAAATAAAAACACACCACACCTAGTGTGTGCGTGTGTGAGGTCGACCAGGAGAAAGCTCAGGGAGCTCAAACCCTAACTTCCACAACTTGATCAAATTAAAGCCCAAATCAAGAGCCAAATCACTGCATGAACACAAATTCGTGATCACCTAGTCATGGGGATTAC
>JARYGA010015643.1:0-26214 GCA_030545235.1 Helianthus tuberosus
CCAAAACACACATTTGGGCTCTAAGAAAAAAAAAATACTTAGCTCGCTTTCTTTTGATCTCAATTGTTTTGTGGGTTTTGTACAAACTTTCTCCTATTTGGGAGTTGCTTATTATGATTGAAAAAACTAAACTCATCATTTTCTCATATTGTAGTGATATATTTCTCCACTGTGACAAAAGTTTAATGCCCGAGAACCCATCAGCTAGGAGCGCATGCAACTTTCTTAGAACCGTGGACAAGAAAATTTGCTTAACATGTTGGTTTAATGTGCTTCAGGTATATATTATTCGCCTAATCGCCTTAATCTTGGATTAAATATAGCTATATCCTGGAGCCTCCTTTTTTCCAGGTATCTATTGTGTCACTTTTAATAGTGATCAAACATTCTTTTACTTTTTAATATTGTGTTGTTCTGTTTTACAGATACCAGATACCAGAGATGATGCAGTTAATGGGATGGCATGGATGAGAGGTGAAACCGGGGACCAAGGACTCAATTCTCTGAATTTTCAATCGGCCAACATGCTTCTTTGGATGCAACAAAGAGTCGACCCGTCGTTCATGATTCCAACCAAAATCGGTAGAGCTATAATCGAAACTGGTACCTGGAATATTTTTTTATGGTTCTCGATCGATCGATGTAAAACATGTTTTGATATCCTTTTTGGCGTATTACGCCTTTATTTTTTGGATTTTTCAGTATTGTAATGAACCGAAACAATGTTTTGATAAAAATTTCTTAGGGTTCAATAAACCTAGCTCTTTATATGAAAATTATTGACTTTTTTCGCATGTTTGTGACATTATATTTCTACAACTATTTTTCCGTTGAGTGGAATAAGATGTTAGAAACCCGGAATTGGCTGTGGCTCATAATAGACATCATATCGGGACACCCAACGCGCGGGCATTCCCACTATCAAATCTTAAAAAATATGTTGTATATGGCACTGGAAAGCCAAAGTGAAGCATTCAGAATCCGAAGCATCAAAGGCATTACCAATGCCTCGACCAGTGGACCTGGCAAATTGTTTTCTTGTTAAAGTCTATGGATCAAACCGCACACCGATGGCTAGACCCGGGTTTGGAACCAAAGGCCGGAGGATCTCTCTGTTGACCAACCATTTTTATTGTGAAATTGAGCACCAACGGTGACCACCTCTATCAACTATTAGTACAGTGTATCCCTTCTACTCTTATATATATATATATATACAGTTTGTACACTCAGAGATCGAATGTTTAAACCCTCTTTGTCAACCATCATTTCTCAAACTAACAAGTTCATGTTTTGCCTTTTGCAAATGCAACTTTAAGTCCATGGGTTTTTGTGTCACTAAGTTTGGTAGCTCCAACTTTTGGAATCTCCAAGTGTGTTAAAAAACTGGTACCATCTTTGTTTTCTGCAATTTTTTAACTAAATATAAAGCATTGTGTATACAAGATTATGAAACTATATTTTAGTACTAGAGGGGCAAAATTGTATTTTTTGGTGGGTTGATTTTTTAACGTTTTTAGGTTTGAATTATGTTCTCGGCCCATATTGTCAACTCCGCTGCAACGCGCGGGTTCCCCACTAGTAACTAATAAAGTATATGCAAAATGTTCGATTTCGCTTTACGACCAAACGGGACGACGAAGAGATTACATACTTGACTTTCTTTTATTTTTTAAAAAAATGTCACATTTAGAATATATACCCGATTTCAATATGAACTCGGTTTAGTTTTTTGGTTTTGTTAGTCAAAACCCATACTAGCCCATTTGACTTAGGGAGGGCAGAGCACCTAGCGGGTATGGCTTGTGGGTTCGAACCCGCACGGTAACAATGCCATCACCCCTTAGGGTAGCCAGTGGTGGATCTAAGAATTTTTTCCTGGGGGTGCGGTTTATTTTTAAAGATTTTAGGCCCTTAAGCTATATAAAAAAATCGGTTCATAGCGGGTCGGCTCATGCAAAACAAAAGAAAATCAAACTAAAATTTATATAATTATCAAAAATACGTCAAACGTCATTACAAACGTATTTAAAATTGTGCACTGCAGGTTTTTATTTTTTGAAATCTATCTAAAACATCATCTAGAGATACTAAACATTCCATAAGTTCGTTACATTCTTATGTTGATCAGTTCTGTTTTAAGCATAATGGAAAACATGAAAACATACTTGTTATAGCAGACAGGGCAGTGGGAAATCCAGTCAGAGATGCAGCCATTGAGTTCGACATTTGTCAGGATGATCTGGTTCCTCCTTAGGGTGCAAACTAATAATGGTGATGATAAAAACCGAAAAGGGTATCGGTTGAGGAGAGGGAGGCCGAATTGATGTTATGATGATTAGGTTATGTGTGTGACCTTTTAACCTCTACATAAGTTTATATATGCACCCAAGAGGAAACCTAATTAGTTAATAAGGGTAATATGGTTCATCAACAATTACCAACTAATTATTTAATAGGTTATTATATATTTTGATCTATATAAAGTAAATGATTATAATGGCTACTAGATTAAATATTATATCATAACATATTTAATCTTACATTCTCCCACTTAGCCGAGTAATCATTTACTATGAGTATTAGATACGCCTGATCAGGAGTTAACACTCATTTTAGCCTTAAACCAAGAACTATAGCAGAGAAATACAACCGTTGAATCATCATGTGACTCAGGACCCCCATTATTCATACTATAGTCTCAATTTAAAACCTAATCGTTATGATCAAAATACGCATAAGCCATTTTTTTATTTGTAACTTTATTTGTCTATATGCAATTATACCGGTTGAACATATTCTTAGAGACAAACAAATATCAAACTGAGGAAATTTCATTAACATAAAACATAAGCTAGTACAATATGCTAAATAAGGTTTTTAGTAAATCACATATTCCAAACATGTTCTTCGTAAACTTTAGGAGGGAGACCTTTAGTCATCGGATCCGCAAGCATACCTTTAGTACTAATATACTCAATACAAAGATTATTTTACTCAACTCGTTCATGTACGAACATATATTTTGTATCGACATAGAAACCACCTCCAGTCGAACTGTTACTGTTTGAGAAACTAACGGCAGCTGAGTTATCACAATAAAGCTTCAATGATCAAGAAATAGAATTAACCATTTTAAGTCCAGTGATAAGATTTCTAAGCAACATTCTATGACAGGTTGCGTTATAGACAGCAATGTATTCTGCCATCATGGTGGAAGTTGTGGTCAACTGTTGTTTATAACTCTTCCATGAGATAAGTCCGCCTGCTAACATAAAGATATAGTCCGAAGTGGATTTCTTGTCATCTTTGCATTTGGAAAAGTCAGAATCAGAATAGCCTACCAATTCTAAATGATCACTTCTTCTTTAAGTTAGTTTATAGTCTTTCGTCCCTTGCAGATATCGAAGTACCTTCTTAGCTACTTTCCAGTGATCTAGGCTATGATTAATCTGATAACGGCCTAGCATTCCAGCAATATAAGCGATATCTGGGCGAGTACAGACTTGAGCATAGATCAGGCTCCTGACTACTGACGCTTAAGGTATCTAGCTCATTTACTCCTTCTGAACCTCTGTTGTCGGACACTGGAATGAACCGAAAACATATCCCTTAACTACTGGAGCGACAGAGGGTTTGCACTGTTGCATGTTGTAACATGTAAGGACACGATCTATGTAAGCCTTTTGAGACAATCCTAAGATCCCTTTGTGTGTATTTCGGTGAATTTCGATGCCAATGACGTAAGAAGCATCCCCGAGATCCTTCATGTCAAAGTTATGCAAGAGTAACCGCTTCGACTCATGCAACATGTCTAAATTATTACTTGCCAATAGAATATCATCTACATAAAGGACAAGTATAGTAAAGTTGCTCGGAGTCATCTTGAGGTAGGTGCATTGATCCACTTGATTCTTCATAAAACCTTGTTTCTTCATGACTTCATCAAACTTGAGGTACCATTAACGTGATGCTTGTTTTAACCCGTAAATGGATTTCTTCAACTTACAGACTAGATGCTCCTGACCTTCAGGTTTAAAGCCTTCAGATTGTTTCATGTAAACATCCTCGTCTAAGTCTCCGTTAAGGAAAGCGGTTTTAACGTCCATCTGATGCAACTCTAAATCAAAATGAGCTACTAGGGCCATGCCGATCCTTGATTAATCTTTATGAGAGATAGGTGAAAACGTCTCTTGATAATCAATTCCCTCTTTCTGAGTGTAGTCCTTTGCAACCAATCTCGCTTTGTAGCGTTTAACATTACCATTCGGATCCAGTTTTGTTTTGAACACCTATTTACATCCTACAGGTTTGACACCATTGGGTAATTCTACAAAATCCCAAACGTCATTTTTCTTCATGGATTCAAGCTCATCAATCATTGCTTTATTCCATTCAGAAGACTGATCATTGCTAATGGCTTCATTGTAAGAGATAGGATCATTGAGCTTTCCGGGATCCATTTCAGTTAGGTAGGTAACATAATCATCCCAATTAGTAGGCCTTCTGAGCCTAGATGACCTCCTGAGTTGATTATCGGGTTCAGCGTTGTCTTGGTTTTGAGGGTTTGATGTGCCTTAGTCATGAGGTATAATGGGTTCTAATTGTAGAGGTAAATTTGGAGTTGGTGCAGTAGCTTCAGGTACAGTAGTTGCATTGGGTACAAGAGGAGTAATCGGAGTAATGGTAAGCGACGAGTCCCCCCCCCCCCCCGCGTCTTGTACTTCTTGCAATTCTTCGTAAGGGTTGGTACTGCTCCCACTAACCTTGAAATCCTCCAGGAACGCAGCACGCTTGGTTTCAACAATACGGGTGACATGGGAAGGAAAATAGAAACGATAACCCTTAGAGTTATCAGGATACCCGATAAAGAAACAGGTAACTGTTTTAGGGTCAAGTTTCCTTAGGA
This sequence comes from Helianthus tuberosus, assembly GCA_030545235.1. NCBI lineage: Eukaryota > Viridiplantae > Streptophyta > Magnoliopsida > Asterales > Asteraceae > Helianthus > Helianthus tuberosus. Next base: position 4,910 of record JARYGA010015643.1, read on the forward strand.
AAGGATTGTGAAGTTTTGCTTCAGCAATGCAGCCCCATACTTTCATATATTTAAGACTCGGTATCCTTCCTGTCCAAAGTTCATAAGGAGTTTTAGGGACAGACTTAGAAGGAACTCTATTGAGTATATGAACAACTTCTTTTAATGCTTCAGTCCAGAGGAATAATGGTAAATTAGTGTTGGCTAACATACTGCGCACCATGTTCATAAGGGTACGGTTTCTTCGTTCAGTGACATCGTTCTGCTAAGGTGTATTAGGCATGGTATATTGGTTCACAATCCCTTGGCCCTTACAAAATTCATAAAATGGACCAGGAGCTTGACCCACATCAGTATGTCTTCCATAATATCCATCGCCTCTATCTGATCTCACAACTTTAATCTGACGGTCTAATTGCTTTTCAACTTCAGCTTTATAATCTTTAAAAGTTGTAAGAGATTCAGATTTCTCCTTAATAAGATACAAATATATGTAACGAGAATAATCATCAATGAAAGTGATAAATGAAGTATGTCCTGTTATGCCAGCTATTTGGTAGGGACCACTAATGTCACTATGAATGAGTTCTAATAAATTAGAGCTCCTAGTGGCACCTTTCTTATTCACTAATGTAATTTTACCTTTAAGACATTTGACACATGTTCCAAAAATCAGAGAAATCGAAAGGAAGTAAGACTTTATCCTTTACGAGACGATTAAATCGTTCTCTTGAGATGTGGCCTAAACGTTGATGCCACAACATGGATGGAGTCTCTAAGTCTCGTTTCTCGTTTCTCTTTTATCTTTGTGAGTGATTCATTAATGTTATATGACAACAAAGATTTGGAAAAATCATCATCTAGTTCTAATCTATAGAGACCACCATCCAGAATACCAGTACCATAAAGAGCAGAATCATAGAGGATAGAGAGTTTGCAATGACCATGGGAAACAATAAAACCGTCCATGTCTAACTTTGGTCCTGATACAAGGTATCTGTTGGTGCAGTCATCTGTCGACTTAGTCTTATGTCGAGTCTCGGGTTCGTTGCGAAGATTGTCATAATATGATGTCATCATTCAATATGATGACATCATGCTTGAACTGATTCGCAACGCAACCCGAGACTCGACATAAGACGAAGACGGCAGATGAATGCACCAACAGTATCATAAAGTTTAATACATAAACCAGTTTTCATAAATAATTATAATGTTCCAATGGCCTTCACTTCTAATTCTCGATCATCCCCAACCTTAAGCGTTCTTTGGTTTCTTCCCAGCTTCCGGATTGAAAGGAATTCCTGAGTAGAATTGGTAACATGAACCATAGAACCAAAATCAAACCACCAAGAATTAGCAGGAACATTTAAATTATAGGACTCAAGTATCATAAAATAATTGTTACCTTTCTTAGCCAGCTACTCCTTAAAGTCAGGGCATTCCTTCTGCATATGTCCTGTCTTTTTACAGAACTTGCAGTGGATTTTGCCTAAGGAGTTCTTAGAGTTGGAAGGTGCACTTGTATTAGGATTAGGCCTTTGGATTTTGGAAGCATCCTTTCTGTGATGATTGTTCTTCCTTTTCTTAGAGTTGGAGGTGGTGAAGTTAGCAACATCAGTAGTGCGATCCATCCTCACACGCTCTTCCTCATGTACGCACATAGCGATCTGCTCACTCATCGTCCATTTATCCTTTTGAGTATTGTAATTGATCTTGAATACTTCAAAGGATGAAGGAAGCAAAATAATGATGAAATGAACGAGGAAACCATCACTGATTCCATTTCTAGCCCCTTCATCTTATTGGCCATGTCATTCATCATCATGATGTGCTCGCGAATGCCACTCCTCCCATCATACTTAGTTGTCACCAGCTTAAGGATAAGAGTACTAGTGTATGCTTTAGACGTTCCCTTGAATTGTGCCTCCACAGAAGCCAAGTAGGTTTTAGCATCTTCAGAATCAGGAATATATCCTCTGATTACATTGCTTATGGACTGCTTCATAAACATGAGAGACATGCGGTTACACCTAGTCCACTTTTCATGAGTCAACTGCTTAGCAGCAGTACTTTGAGGAGTAAGGTCCGCTGGCTGATTCTCTCTTAGAGCATAATCAAAATCCAGCAATCCAAGCGTAAGCATGAGAGCATCCTTCCACACAGCAAAGTTATCACCAGTCAAAGGTGGAATCCAGCAATTGGGTGCTGATAGTGGAAATAAGATGAGCGAATTATGATACTAACCAAGAAGTCCTAATGTGATCTAAGGGCATGTAATACTAAGGTAGGCATAAATAATGACCATTTTAATTATGAAGCTGTGATATTGTCTATTACTAACATCAAAATAATATACTTAGTTAAAATTCTACTTAAACGAAGACAAATCAGCTTGGCCAGAAGTGTAATCATTTAAGCATGTGTGCAAAGTGATTGTGACAAATCAGCTTTAGCCAGAAATGAGACAACCACTTTAGTTATGCACCTGTTGAGTATGTTATACATGAATGAATTAAATCAGCTTTGGCCAGATATTAAGACATTCACATTTGTAATGCACACTCAACATAGCTTTCGTAATACTTGAACGATAAATAGATGTATCAAATCAGCTTGGGCTAGAAATGATACATCAGAAGCTCATTCAAGTTAAGCCATTTTGGTTTTGTAAAACATTATCTGATTCTGATTAATTAACTAAGTATTTACAAAAACCAATTATTTAATGGCAAATAACCTATTAGCACGGATCCCCGAGCCAAATTATTTAATGGAAGAGCCCCGAGCCAAATTTTAGCTCACATTAACTGCTTAATAAAGTAATGAGGTTTTGAGTGAGATCTCGAGCAAGGTTTTGACTCAATAATGAATCATTATGAGGTTTCGAGTCACTAAGGTTTTGTGTCGCAATCACATGGTTACGAGTCGCAACCACCTGGTTGCAAGTCACTAATGTCAGTCGAAACCTCAGTCGAAATCTCGAGGTTTCGAGTAATGAATATTTATGAGATTTCGACTCCATAATGAGGTTTCGAGTCGCAACCACCTGTTTACGAGTTGAAATCTCAGTCGCAATCTCAGTTATCCTCGTATTTTAATGAGATTTCGAGTCGGGATCTGAGTCGGAACCTTGGTCTCGAGTTATGAATATTGAAACCTTTATGATTTCGAGTAGCACTCTTGGTCTCGAGTCATGAAGCCTGAAAACCCTTATAATTTCGAGTCGAAATCTTATGGCTCCGAGTCGGAATCTTGGTCTCGACTCGTTAAGGGTGATCTCGAACTTACTGTCAACAGCTATTATTGTGAAATATAACTGAAAATTCGAATTCTTGGGGATTTTGAGATGTAATTTCCTATTTTAGTGCTGATCTAATTTTATCAAATATTTTGAAATTTTTTATCTGTTGAACTAATAACAGTTTTCGAAAATTTTTAAGAGTTTAAACAGATCAAAACATGGAAAAACCCTCAATAATCCAAATCATATTCCAAAACATAAAGGAATTTTTGAATTTTCTAAGAACACATGATGAACCCTAAACATAAGAACAAAATTCTGGAACCCGAAACATGAATTTTTAAAACTTTGTAAACTAATTTCGGTCATAAAACCTAACCCATTTAATTTCGAGTGAACATTTAATTATCTTTTTTTTTTCGAAAACAGTGATCTCGGCACATATGACTCGAAATCAGCTGTGAATTTTTTTGAGTTTTCTAAACTTCTGTTTTCCAGATTTTAATCCCAGAATAATGGATACGAAAACAGAACTGATTAATCAACATATGCTCTGATACGACATGTTGATCAGTTCTATTTTAAGCATAATGGAAAACATGAGAACATACCTGTTACAGTAGACAGGGCAGTGGAGAATCCAGTCAGAGATGCGGCCATTGAGTTCGACATTTGTCAGAATTATCTGGTTCCTCCTTAAGGTGCAAACTAATGATGATGATGATGAAAACCGAAAAGGGTATCGGTTAAGGAGAGGGAGGCCGAATTGATGTTATGATGATTAGGTTATGTGTGTAACCTTTTAACCTCTACATAAGTCTCCTTATATATATGCACCCAAGAGGAAACCTAATTAGTTAATAAGGGTAATATGATCTTTCAAAAATTACCAACTAATTATTTAACAGGTTATTATATATTTTGATCTATATAATGTAAATGATTATAATGGCTACTAGATTACATATTATATCATAACATATTTAATCTTACATCTTACTCCTGGTTCCTGTCACATATAAGCCGTTCCATAAGTTCAAAAAACAACACTAAACATTTAAAAAAAATAAAAAAGCATGTTCAACTATAGTCCATAATTTTAATTTTATTTTCAAACATTCAAGCTCTAGTATTAAATGTGTGAGTGCACTAATGTCTATCGCCTCCGTCAATCCGAATCGTAGCAAGAAACTGAACAAATCTAGGTTTTATATTGTTAAACATAAGGTAATGGCAATTTTTTAAATAAGGAAACCCTCCTTATGAAGAGCCCTATAAATAGGAGAGTTAGTTGTTTCATTTGAGACTTTTGCTATTTTGGAGATCTAGAGAGAGAAATTATATCCAAGTGTTTCAAGGTGCTTGTATTTGTCAAATCGTCAATAGAAACACATTATAATTACGTTCTCGTGTTCGGTCCGCACACGTACACGGATTCCGCACGTCGTACGTGTCATACGCAATCGTTCGGGAGTCAAATCCGATCCTACAAAATGTTGATTACTTGTAATTAATCATTTAAACAAACAAAGCTATATATAAAAAACAAAATTATTTAACTACAAGTCTAGAACAACCAAAAAAACATCAAAAACATAAAAAGAAAACCCTTATACATCTATATTTTCTCCTAATCATCACATAAAACAACAAAAACAAAATCAATAAAGAAACCATAGTAGTTCTATACCATAATTTTGGCGTAATATATGTCGGTCGTGCCAGAATTTTGGTTTTTCCAGTAAAAAAAGTCGTCCGGTCATGAGCAGTGTCGTCAAGTCGCTGGGAGTTTTTTTTTTTTTGCGAGATTTGGAATTGGAATGGGTGGATGGGTCTGGGTTATTTTATTTAGTTCAAATTTCTTTGGGTTGGATTTGGGCTTAGGTTAATAAAAATAGATTGTAGATTGGGCTTTGATTGGGTTAAGAAATTAAGAGAATATGTGGTTAAAGAATAATTATATAAATTTCAAGGGGTGCGGGTGAAAATTTCCTAGGGGTGCGGTCGGAATTTCCGACGAAAAATAACACTAAAAATTATTTTTTCAAGGGGTGTGCTCGCATACCCATGGCTTGGGGTGGGTACGCCCCTGAAGGTAGCTCATGCGGGTTCAATGTCTGTGTTATATTTGCCGCGCGAGAAAGAAGAAAGGTGACATCAATGGTGACCGATTGATGTTTTTTAGAAAAAATAAATCAATAAATTTTTAAACCTTTATATATATTCTATTTCGCTCTCATTTTAAACCGCTCTCATTTTAAACCATACTCATTTTACCCCAACTAACTCGCATTTTAGCTGTGCATTCGTAAAAAAAAAACCAGTGTGTTCAAGCAAAAAATCCCAGGGTGTCGGTTCGAGCAAAGAAGGTGGCGTTTCGAGCCAAGACGACATTTTTGGTGGTGACGATTGTAGACCACACCAACCCACGCAACTTCTTCCAACGCAACACACCAACCTAGTTATTTTTATGGCCAACAACCTAATTATTTTTTTACAAACTATGATCGCACCCGCTCGGCTCGATTTCTCTCAAGAAGCTATGAATAACTTCGAGCTGTTTGGATGGATAGGAGCCCTTCTCATTTGCCCCCCCCCCCCTGAAAATGTGGATCCAGAACCACCACTTCATTATCAAGGCGTTGATGATGATGAAGAATATGTGCAAGAAACTCAATTCGATGCAAACTTGGATGAAATGAACGTGGAAAGTGATTACTTTATTGAAGAGGATATGGTTGAAGTTTAAGGGACAAAAAAGGGAAATTCACTAACCGAGCCAACCAGGTGGATTGGACTTCCGAGGAAGAAGTATTGTTGGCTAAATAATATGTACACGTTTCGGCCGGCCGGGATAAAAGAAATCAAGAAAAAAAGCGACTTTGCAGAAAGTCGTTCTAAAACTACAACAACTCTCGAAAAACACCCTAAATGTACCTCGTATATGCTAAACTATTGTGCCACGTGTCCAAACACATGTTAGATCTAGTGTTTTAATTTCATCAAAATAATGTTTTTGTGTGCCTCGCGGACACCCTAAATGTACCTCGTATATGCTAAACTATTTTGTGTGCCTCGCGGACTACGAAATAGTTAGGGGGTGGGTCGCGACAAGCTTTGCTTGCCGGACACACTATTGTGCCACGTGTCCAAACACATGTTAGATCTAGTGTTTAACCCGGAAACCCTAGTTGTAGCTAGGGTTCCCTCGCGGGGCGAGAAAGAAAGAGGAAAGGGGGTCGCGGGGAGCGAGCGACTGCCGGATCAGCCTATAAATTGAGAAGTTCAGCAACATTCTCAGTCGTTCATTTCTTTTTTCTCTCTCAGTCTCTATTATAGCAAAGTAATAGCTCAGTATTATACCTCTAAAACACGACGCTCTGCCTCGTTGTAAGTATTTTAACCCCGATCACTAATTCGTTACCCTACCCGATTGATCTAGGGCCCCGTAACGCATGTCGAGGCTCTGCCTGACTAAGTTCGTTGGGGTTCTGTCTCGTGTTGTATGGCTAATGTGATTTGGGTTATCTTACTAACACGTGTGCATTGTATGTCTTAATAGAAAATAATCAGGAAAGTAACATGAAGCTATAGAATTACCTTAATCTACAAAGTGAGTTCATTCTCTTTTCTCGCCGTTTGTGAGTCATTCTCTTTTTCTACCAAACTGTTTTACAAAACCTCAAATATTTTCAATTATACTTACAGTGATTGAATCTTTGTATTCTACAATTGCTGCCAGTATGTGGGGTTATGTATACACTACTAGTCAAGCGTTACTATTGGACAAAGAGTTAGCCAATAGTAATATGACCACAGTCATGGAACTGCCAACATGACAAATACTAAATGAGTAATTTGGTAGATATAAACATTGTAATCGTTCTCAATACTGTAAAGTTATAAAAGCTTATTTTGATTAAACTGTGATGCACTCGCCAATATTTCTTGCTGATAAAATCATTTTAAAATGTGTTTCAAGTAACTTAATGTGAAGCTATAAGAACCCAGTTATGGAGCACTGAAGGCTTAAAGAAGTGGCTATAAAAGTTTCCTAAATAAAAAGGAGATTATGTTTTCAATAATTAGGGTTTATCCCTACAAATGTATTATGAATGAAACATGGGTTTTATTCCATTTGTTTATTATAAACGTTTGGTGTTATGAAACTCTGAAATTGTTTCCTAACTATGATCCTGATGTCTCATTTCCGTTGCCAAATTAATAAACACTGATACCACTTGACTGGTTCGCGGCTCCCACCCCGGGGTAGGGGTCGGGGGCTGCGACAGAATGTGGTATCAGAGCCAAGCCACAGGTTTTAGCCATTTAGGTGTTTCCTTAATACCTAAATTTTAACCAATTGTGTTAGGAAATAACTTATGTGTTATTCTGTGTAAATATGTATATTATTATTTTGTGTTATTTGACAATTTTCTAATTTACAATATCAGTGAGCAAGGTACCTCTGATGCTTACCGTCAATTACCTCATTCTCCAAAGAATGAAGGAACATCCCAGTCAAACCCATGATACACCGCTGATTCTAAGGATGTCTTTGTTTTCAAAGCTAAATCCGAAGAACCATTTCCCCCTAAAAAGAGAGGTTGGTTTAGTAGAGCCAAAGTAGAGAGAAGAAAAAGAATGAGACAAGCCCAACAGCAAGCAATAGCAAATAAAGAGAGAAATACCCAAAATCAGGAGGCTAGACCCTTATGGGAGGAAGAGTTGGATAGGCAACTAGCAAATTTTCACATGGTTGGAAATGTAGAAGGAGGAATTAATCTCAAGCAAGTAGCAGACCCACAACATATATCCTTATTCCCTAACCAACCCATAGAAGTAGAACAGAACCAGGAAAACTAGCTACAAATCTCAGCTTTTGACCCAAACGAGATCTCTAGAATTCCCACGCCAAACCATTTAGACTATGACCCGTGGTGGGACGACAACCGGTCCATTATGGAAATATTGAATAAACTATATCTTTACGGAGAACCAATACCACGTTACCCTGAACCAGTACCGGCCTCACTACCGCCAATGAATCAAGAGAATGTGGAGGAACTTCGCCAGTATGGTGAAGAGTTAGTTGAGGAGGGAAATCGAATTCGTCAGACAGGAGAAAACTCGTCTGGAAGTATGACGAGCGTGAAATGGTATACTAGGAACAAGCCACCTAATAATATATATATATATATATGTGTGTGTGTGTGTGTGTGTGTGTGTGTTTGTTACATTGAATATATATATATATATATCAACTAAAATCGATATAAATTAGGGGTATTGGATTTTAATAATCCCAAGTTTCACTAATTGGCCGGTAATAATCCCAACTTCAAAAATTGCCTACAACAGTCCCAACTTGTAAGATTTTGGCCACCAATGATCCTTGTCTAACTGGGTTATAACCTTGTTGGGCTGGTGACCTGCAACTTATTCCAGCGACCCATTTTACCCCTGAAACCACCAAACGAGACCACCACCAATCATCTCCGACCTCCTGTAATCTTCTCCGCTTCTCAAAAGTTTAAAATTTCCACCATCTACGCAACTCCGGTGACCTGCAACTTATTCCGACGACCTTCTTTACCCCTGAAACCACCAAAGGAGACCACCACTTGTCATCTCCAACCTCTAGTGACCTTCTTCGCCGCTCAAAACTTCAAAAAACTAATTGGGTTATAACCCAGTTAGACAAGGATCATTGGTGGCCAAAATCTTACAAGTTGGGACTGTTGTAGGAAATTTTTGAAGTTGGGATTATTACCGGCGAATTAGTGAAACTTGGGATTATTAAAATCCAATACCCCTATAAATTAATATATATCGATGCATAGTTACTAGTGTTTAAATTTCCTATTGTAATTTGTAATAGATGCATATAAGATATATGAAAAAGAGTAAGTAGCAAGGATCGACGTTTTTGATCAATCTGTTTGAATGATTGCTTATATTAAATTTTATTCTATGATATTAATACCTGATAAATGTTTACAATTCATATGTCAAACAAAGTAAATCAGGAAAACCAGAATAATGATAATAACGGAAACCAAGTGACTAACAGTGCCATCGAACACATAGTAGCACAAGGAATCATAGATGCCATGCCATACATTATCAAAACTATTAAAGAGGCAGAAAATAATAATTCTTTAATTGGAAGTAAACGTGCAACCAATGAACCAAATCACAGCGTGAATGGAAATCACGGATCACTTATCCAAGCTCTAATTCCAAAAAGAAGAAGGACCATCTCATATCGTTGTTCTTATAAAGAATTATTGGCCTGCAAACCAATAGAATTCTCAGGTAATGAAGGAGCCATTTCAGCCTTGCGCTGGATATAAAAGACAGAAGCCGTCTTAAAAATAAGTAAATGTGCAGATGAAGACAAGATTATGTTTGCTTCTAATCTTTTTTAAGAGTGGTGGAATACCATTCTCCAGTCTAGAGGAAGTGACAGGGTCAATAACATGGAATGGACCAACTTTAAGGAGATAATTGTAAGGAAGTTCTGTCCTCCTCATAAAAAGGAACAAATTGCCAATAAGTTCTTAAATCTTAAAATGACTGGAATAGATTGCAAGGAGTACACTACCATATTCTTTGAATATGCTAGGATAGTACCAACCTTAGCCTCACCAGAACCAGTATTAATCTCTCGTTACATATGGGGATTAATTAGTGAGATCAGACATGTAGTCAAGGCAGCTAGAACACAAACCATAGAAGAAGCAGTAGAACTAGCTAACACCCTGACTGATGAATTGGTACGTACGCAAGAGGAAAACCAGAAAAAGAACCTAGCTCAAAAGATTACCCAAGAATTACGTTATGGTAATTCCTATCGTGGAAAAGGAACAAGTTCTTCCTCTTTACCCAACTGCAAGTATTGCAAAAGGAAGCATTCGGGGAAATGCTAGATATATTGCAACTTCTCCAAAATGTCTGGACATAAGGAAGAAGATGGTAGGAAGAAAGCTAGCAATAGAATATGCTACAATTGTGGAGAAGCTAGTCATATTAAACCGAACTGCCTGACACTAGCTAACGCTAAGGCAACCGAAGGACCCAAGAAGAATGCAAGAACATTCGTTTTGACAGTCAAAGAAGCCAAGATGATTCCGGATGTGATTGTCAGCACGTTTTTAGTTAATGATGTTTATGCTAAAGTATTATTTGACTCTAGTGTAAACCAAAGTTTTATCAATACTTCTTTCTACAAACTTCCCAATCAACCATTAACTAAACTTCAACAAGACTGTCTGGTGGAGATGGTAAATGAAGATTCTATCAAGATAAGCGAAATCCTGCAGGAAGGAAGGATAGAAATTCTACACCATAATTTTACTGCTAATCTCTATCCAATGAATCTAGCCGAATACGATGTCGTATTAGGAATGGATTCGTTGGTAGCTAATCGTGCCAGTATTTTATGTGATCAAAAGTCGGTACAAATAAGTACACCAAATGGTGAAATGATCACAATTAAAGGAGACAAACCCACGAAAACCACAAAATTCATCTCTGTGATGAAAGTTGCAAGTTATGCAAGGAAAGGAGGAATGATGTATATGATTTCAGTAATCATTAACACCAAAGGAAAAGAATTAAAAGATATTCCCGTAGTATCTAAATTCTCAGACGTATTTCCAGAAGAGTTACCTAGATTGCCGCCGAATCGAGAGGTTGAATTTAGAATTTACCTAATACCAGAAACGACACCGATTGCCAACGCACCATATCGACTAGCACCAGCGGAGATGTAGGAACTGAAGAAACAACTTGACGAATTACTAGAGAAAGGTTTTATGTAGCCTAGTTCATCACCGTGGGGAGCACCGATGTTATTTGTCAAGAAGAAAGACGGATCGATGCGTATGTGCATTGATTACCAGGAATTGAATAAGGTTACGATTAAAAATCGGTACCCATTACCGAGAATCGATGACCTGTTCGATCAACTTCAAGGAGCTCGACACTTTTCTAAGATAGACTTACGCTCAGGATATCATCAATTGAAAGTACAGGAAGAGGACATTTCTAAAACTGCTTTCAGAACAAGGTACGGTCATTATGAATTTATAGTCATGCTACTTGGTTTAACCAATGCCCCAGCAGCATTTATGGACATGATGAACAGGATATGCAAACTATACCTGGATAAATTCATAATTGTCTTTATAAATGATATTCTAATTTACTCTAAGAGTAAGGAAGATCATGCGGAGCATTTGCATATACTTCTGACATTGTTGAGAAAAGAAAAGCTTTATGCTAAATTCTCAAAATGCGAATTCTGGTTGCAAGAAGTGCAATTCCTTGGACATCTCGTTAATCATGAAGGAATTCATGTGGATCCCACAAAGATCGAGGCAATTACCAAATGGAAAGTCCCTGATTCGCCAATAGAAGTAATAAATTTTCTTGGACTGGCAGGATATTATAGATGTTTTATTCAAGATTTCTCTAGAATAGCCATTCCATTAACCAAGCTAACTTGCAAATCAATTAAGTTTGAATGGGGACCAAAACAGGAGGAAGCATTTAAGATTTTGAAACAAAGATTAACCAACGCACCCATACTCGCGTTGTCAGAAGCAACTGAAGACTTTGTAGTCTATGGTGACGCCTCTAAATTAGGATACGGATGTGTGCTGATGCAACGTCAAAAGGTTATAGCTTATGCCTCTAGACAGCTTAAGATTCATGAAGAGAATTGCACAACTCATGTTCTAGAGTTAGGAGAAATAATTTTTGCCCTTAAGATTTGGAGACACTATCTTTATGGTAGTAAGTTCGTTGTATTTACAGATCATAAGAGTTTAAGATATGTTTTTATGCAAAAAGAACTAAATATGAGACAGAGACGTTGGATGGAAATTCTTAGTGATTATGATTGTGATATCCAGTATCATGGAGGGAAAGCTAATGTAGTAGCTGATGCTTTAAGTCGAAAGTATCATGAAAAGCCAAAACAATTACGCTCTTTTAGACTAAATCTACAGATAGATTTAAGCAAGAAAATTAGAAGGATACAGGAAACAACAACCAAGGACGATGCTGAAAGTTTAAAAGGTATGATTAAGGAATTAGAAAAAGGAACAAATGGAATTTGGAGATTTCATAAGAAAAGAATCTGGATACCTATTCAAGGAAACCTACGAGATCAAATTCTGGAATAAGCCCATAAGTTTAAGTATACAGTGCATCCTGGTAGTGATAAGATGTATCAAGATTTTAGGAAGAATTTATGGGATAGGAATGAAAAAGGATACAGCAAAGTATGTTGCTAAATGTCTAACCGGTTCACAGGTTAAAGCTGAACATCAGAAACCTTTAGGGTTACTACAACAATTAAAGATGCCAATATGGAGATGGGAATTAATAACAATGGACTTTGTTACTAAATTACCCAAGACACGAAAGGGTAATGATACAATTTGGGTGATTGTAGACGGATTAACCAAATCTGCTCATTTCTTAACTATGAAAGAAACTTTCAGTATGTAACAATTAGCCAAGTTATATGTAAATGAAATAGTTTCATTATATGGAATTCCTTTATCTATTGTGTCTGACAGAGATAGCCGTTTTACTTCTCATTTTTGGATAAGTTTCCAAAAAGCAATGGGAACCAGGTTGAATCTAAGCACACCTTATCATCCTCAAACGTACGGACAAAACGAAAGGAAAATTTAGACAATGGAAGATATGCTTAGAGCCTTTTGTAATTGACTTTGGAGGAAATTGGGATGATCATTTACCTCTCATAGAATTTTCTTACAACAACAACTATCATACCAGTATCAATGTTGCACCATTTGAAGCACTGTATAGACGAAAATGCCAAACTCCAGTTTGGCGGGGTGAGATTGGAGAAATGCAACTATTTGGACCTGAGATAGTACAAGCAACAACGGAAAAAAATATTCAAGTCAAGGAAAGACTAAAAGAAGCACGAGATCGTCAAAAGAGTTATGCAGATAATAGACGAAAACCATTAGAATTTCAAGTTGGAGATAAGGTATTATTAAAAGTTTCTCCATGGAAAGGAGTTGTCAGATTCATTAAAAGAGGAAAGCTAAGCCCAAGGTATGTTGGACCTTTTGAGATTATCAAAAGAATAGGACCAGTAGCTTATCAACTACAATTGCCAGAGGAAATGGCAGGGATACATGGTGTGTTTTATGTATGTAACCTCAAAAGGTGCTTAGCAGATGAATCATTAGTGATACCTCTTCAGGACATAGAGATAAATGAGAAGCTTAAGTTTGTAGAAAAACCACTTCAGATTGAAGATAGAAAGATCAAAAATCTCAAACACAAGAGATTAGTTCTGGTCAAAGTGAAATGAGATTCAAAGAGAGGACCAGAGTACACATGGGAACTCGATTCAGAAATGCAAAAGAAATATCCGCACCTATTCCAATGAATCTTGAGGACAAGATTTAAAACAAGGTGGGGAGGATATAACAACTCTTGAAAAATGCCCTAAATGTACCACGTATACGCTAAACTAGACCCGTATAATCTTAATTTCATCAAAATAATGTTTTGTGTGCCTCGCGGGCAGCGACAGAGTAAGGGGGTGGCTCGCGGTGTCACACCCCAACCGATGGCAGAAACATCGGGGCATGGCACTGAGCGAAACAGATTGTCCAGAAGTTTCCATAACAGTTATCATTACTATTCAATTTAAAATAGCATGTCCCATACCATGTCTCAAACAATAAACAAATTATGACAGATAAAATCTAGGCAAATAATTATGTTCCGACAACTCATATTTCAAAATAGAGCAATTGTTTATCTGCTTCTAGAGACCCTTGATTCGATTACTACAGACAACTATTTGTTGGGCTCTAAAGCTTTATTCTAGCTTCAAGTTCCTATCATGTGTGCATCCTAAGCACCTGTCACATACGTTAAAATAAAGTCAATACATAAAATGTAAAGGTGGGCATACAAGTTTGATAATAGCATATAAAGTTCGAAGTCGTTTACGCATAACCAACACGTACACATAGTGAAATGAAGCACGTTAGTTATCGACATAGATCCATCGATACCAATGACTGCGGGTTGACTGCCAAATGCAGTTCGCAATACATGATTACCACTGTAATCCATGCAAGTAATTGTCCTTAACAACCCCCGTGTGAACGGGTGCTGAGTCCAAACTATAGTACTATCGTTGCTAAGGCAGGTAGACAACATTCCATGTGTAAACATAACAAACAAGCATTCATAAGCCACGTATAACATGCATTAATGGTTAGCGTTCAAATAGTATTGAGTAGTGTGTTTGATGTGATTTGAATAGTTGTAACGTATGTAACACCCAAAAGTGCATAAAGTAGAAAGGGATCGAGTATACTCACAGTGGCTGATGGATTGAAGGGAGCGCTTAGCGAGTAAAGTTATCCTGAATAGTTGATAGCATAATAATAAGCGACGCGTAAATAGGAAAACAAGTTTTGGAGTGTCGGACAGCTGGTCGATCGGACGGTAGTCCGATCGGACGGCTGACAGTTCGGTTGACAGTCCGCTCGGACCGTTGTCCGGTCGGTCGGTAGGCCAATCGGATGGCTGTTCGAGTGGATTGTTTCTTCCTTTGAGAAGGATGTGTTTGTGTATGATGGCTTGACTTTTGAAGTTTTCGTTGTAGCATTTGAAAACATTGAAGTACCTTTACCCTTCACGTCGGTCGATCGGATGGCTGTTCGATCGGACGGAAACCCGATCAGTTAGGTATTTTAATGAATTGTAGTGATTTGCTTTGGATCGGACAGGTGTTCGACCGGACAGCTGACCGATCGGTTGGCAAGTCAACAATAGTCAACAACTTTAAATGAAATGCTAAGTATGGTGCAGTGGATCGGTTAGCTGATCGGTCGAACACTAATGTTGTTCGATCAGACAACATGCATGAACCACCATGGCGAGTTCTCAGCAGGGTGTCACCTGATCGGACGGCTGTTCGATCGGGTGGCACTCCTAGTGCCTCGAACATGTTGAAAAATCGATCTAGTGTTGAAGTATAGTATCTCAGGATCCGAAAAGTAATCCGATCGGACAGTAGTCCGATCGAACAACAGTTCGTTCAATACTAGTCTTCAAAATGAATTGATTAAGTGTGCGACCATGTGTTAACCGATCGGTTGGCCAGTCGATCGGCTGACTATCTGATCGGCTGGCTGTCCGTTCGGACAGCAGTCCGATAGGTCAGCACCCTGACCTGATCCGCCTATTCGTCTAACACTTGGTTGTTCTGTTTGTTTGTCGTTTTATTGAGGTATTTTGACAACGAGTCGAACCATAGATCCCTCGTCCTTACTTGGTTCCCCTGGTCGGACAGGAATCACCCAAATCCGGCCAGTGAACTGTTCGGAACGGGGTTTAGCGTTTAACCCGAAATCGGTTAACCTCGTGGATAGAATCCAGATCTTGAGTCATGCAACCACCGGAGTGATTTGTAAACCGGCACAGGCTCCGTTTCTATCGGTTTGAAAAGAAAGCTGGAAAATCCGTCTTTCAATCCTTTTCACCATGTATATGTTTAGATCTATGAAAGATCTTTGTTTGTTTATGTGGAAATCGGCTAGATCCAAGTTATTCTTGGTGGATTGAGGCCAAAACATGAAGTTCTTCAAGAACCCATGATGAAATCATCCTAAAACACTTGAATCTTAATGATTTCACGGTTAAAAGTTAAGATTTGAAAGGTAGAAAGGTGTAGGAGTGCGTGTAGATCAAGAAAGTACAAGATTTAGGACGAAATCTTACCGGAATCGAGAGGAATCAGCGAAAAGGATGAGTTAAGCGTGCTGGTCGAACAGAGGTTTCCAAAAGTGGAAAGGATGACATGGGTATTTATAGGATTCCAAATGGGGAAAGTGCTGGCCGATCGGCTGGTAGCCTGATCGATCAGCTGCACGTTTTGAGTGTTCGGTGCGACGATTTTTGACATTTCGATTTCGCTTGTGAGCGGTTCGATACGATAGGGTTTCCTAGTCAAATTACTTTTAATCCCAACCACTCATATCTCGCACTATCCTTTCTCCACTAATTATCATAGTTCAATTGTGATTCGAGTTCGATGTCGATTGAGTTCGATTGCATTTCGAGTTTCGATTGATTACCACATATAACATAAACGAACATGCACAAGTAACAAATAAGGCACACACGTATAACAATAACTAAAATGCATAATTCGAGTCGCGATTCGATGTCGATTTGATTAGCATAGTTTGATTATCGTTTAGTTAACTTTATCGCATTGTTACTTCCTATAGTTCACAGTCGTGGGTCGATTGAATAGGGAGTAACACCCGTCGATTATTGTAATTATAGACACTTACTCCACATAATAGTTAAGATAAAAGAAATCTATTATTAATCGGCTGCGCGAAATCGGTCGTTGACTTTGACCCTGACTTGACTTTGACTTCTCGAAAATACGGGGTGTTACACGCGGGTCGCGACAAGCTTTGCTTGCCGGACACATTATTGCGCCACATGTCCAAACGCATGTTAGATCTGGGGTTTAACCTGGCAACCTTAGCCGTAGCTAGGGTTCCCTCGCAGGGCGCGAAAGAAAGATGAATGGGGGTCCCGGGGAGCGAGCGAGTGCCGGATCAGCCTATAAATTGAGAAGTTCAGCAACATTCTCAGTCGTTCATTTCTTCTTTCTCTCTTAGTCTCTATTATAGCAAAGTAATAGCTCAGTATTATACCTCTAAAGCACGAAGCTCTGCCTCGTTGTAAGTATTTACCCTGATCACTAATTCTTTACCCTACCCGATTGATCTAGGGCCCCGTAACGCATGTCGAAGCTCTGCCTGACTAAGTTCATTGGGGTTCTGTCTCGTGTTGTATGGCTAATTTGATTTGGGTTATCTTACTAACACGTGTGCATTGTATGTTTTTAATAGAAAATAATCAGGAAAGCAACAAGAAGCTCTAGAATTACCTAAGTCTACAAAGTGAGTTCATTCTCTTTTCTCACCGTTTGCGAGTCATTCTCTTTTTCTACCAAACTGTTTTACAAAACCTCAAATATTTTCAGTTATACTTACAGTGATTGAGTCTTTGTATTCTACAATTGCTGCCGGTATGTTGGGTTTTGTATACACTACTAGTCAAGCGTTACTATTGGACAAAGAGTTAGCCAATAGTAATATGACCACAGTCATGGAACTACCAAGATGACAAATACTGAATGAGTAATTTGGCAGATATAAACATTGTAATCGTTCTCAATACTGTAAAGTTATATAGGCTTATTTTTTTTTAAACTGGGATGCACTCGCTAATATTTCTTGCAGATAAAATCTTTTTAAAACGCGTTTCAGGTAACTTAATGTGAAGCTATCGAAGCCAGCTATGGAGCACTGAAGGCTTAAAGAAGTGGCTATAAAAGTTACCTAAATAAAAATGAGATTATGTTTTCAATAATTAGGGTTTATCCCTACAAATGTATTATGAATGAAACATGGGTTTTATCCCATTTGTTTATTATAAAAGTTTGGTGTTTTGAAACTCTAAAATTATTTCCTAACTACGATCCTGATGTCTCATTCCCGCTGCCAAATTAATAAACACTGATACCATTTGACTGGTTCGCGGCTCCCGCTCCCGAGGTAGGGGTGGGGGCTGCGACAAAAACACTACATAGCGCTTGATGGTAGAAGCGAGCGAATGACCGATCAACTAAACTCAAAATGGTCGACGATGTTGACTATAATTAATTTTTTCAACGGTTTTTTCATTCAAGTGGTACAATTTGTATTTACTTTTAATTACATTTGTTATATTTTTTAGTTAATTGTAGTCTATTTATTTTTTTATTACATTCTTTATATATATATATATATATAGGGTCGGGATTTAGAGAATACAGTAGAAAGTGTGAGAACGGTGAGAACGCTTATCGATCGTCCGATCAAAACAATCTATGGACTAGATTGGCACGGTGGCATTTTAGTAAATAACACAAATTTTATTACGTGGACGCGCGTCATTAAGTGTAAAAACGTCTTTTGACTACTCCAAACAAAACGTCATCTCATGAAAATAAAACGCCAAAACAAAAATCACACAGCATTCTGCTAAAAACGCCATTAGATATAAAACGGCAAACTTAATTATAGTAAAATCTCGCCTAAAAAACTGGCAAAAAATCCTATATATACAACAACTCAGACCTTCAATTAAAAAACACACACAAAAACCCCAAACGCCATATTTAATATATACCATTCGACTGATAAACGCCAGAAAACCCAAACATCAAATATATTGCTGTCAATAAAGTGTATCTGTATGGTGTGGACAACATTCTCAGTTATCTTTCTTAACTGAGGATTAACAATGTTATCCATCACCATACAACAACACTTTATTGATTTTAGCATGACCAAATTTACAGTTTTAAGATGGTTTATTTTGTGGCGTTCTTTTTCTTGGTAAAACGCCAAAAAAGATAACATTTTGGCTGAAAGGGTGTAAACTCAATAACATTTTGCTGTATGAGATGGACAAAAATTATAGAAAAAGATGCTGATTTCATACGAAAGTCGAAACAATCAGTGAAGATGCTTCAAAAGAATAAAGAGACTGGTGACAGTGAAGATTTGGAAGATCAATATTTATTTTGTTTAATTTTCTTTTTCAGTTGATTGTTATTTAATAAACAACGCCATATCTAATAAAAGCACCAAAAAGGCAAATGTCTTACACCTTTGGCGTTTATCAAACCATCATAAAATTACTTTGGACAAGTATTATAAAAAAACTTTTTTTATGTATTCTTTTTTTTATTTTCCTTTTCAGTTGATTGTTGTATAATAAAAACGCCATATATAATAAAAACGCCAAAAAAGCCAAAATGCTTGTTTAAACGATATCATCCCGTTAAATGCCCCCAAAAACTCCCAACTATAATAAAATTAGTTTGAAAAAGTATTATAAAAAACCCCAAAAAAATAAATAATAAAAAATAAAAAACAAACATGAAAACGTAACTAGAAACTGCAAATCTATAATACTGAAGATAGGGAAAATTTATTATATTAGAATCTAAAACGCCAAACTTGAAAGATGGGACGTGTTACAGACCTCAGAGATAAAGCTTGTCAAAAGCAATAATTACAAACATTAACTGAAAAGACTAATACTTTATTATAATAACGCACCGCCTAACTTAGGCGCAAAAAAGAGGTCCTATAAAATAATACGTCTCAGCAACTTCCATTTGATCAAACAAAAAAAAAACAAACGCCAATACTACTAAATACCACTCACTGTAAAACGCCAAAAAAAATCAAACATGGCTAATATGCTTTGTTGGATATTCAGTATTGTTATTCGTGAAGTTTCACTGAATGAATTGTTAGCGGAGGCGAGTAACTCAGTAAGATTTTGCTGCATGAGATGGACAAAAATTCAAGAAAAAGATATTGATGCCAGTCATATGGCATTTTGTATTTTGTGGTCTTGAAGAAGGCTTGGATGAGGAGAAGAGATCAACGACACTGAAGAGTGGGATTAATATAAAGATGAAGATCAACATGAAGAAAAAGCAAAAAACCCACCCACACGTCATAGATCTATGTTAAAACATCCACAAAAAAAGCCACTTCAACAGACGCGCAGGCAAAATAATCAAACCGATGGGTTTGTTAAGTTTTACATAAAACGCCATATTTTTGTGACAGTTCTTGTACTATTAAAGAATAGAGAGACTGATGACAGTGAAGATTGTGAAGAAAGATCCGATTAGGATTTTTAATTTAATTTCTTTGCTTGTATTTTTTTACTGTGGCGAAATATAACCTAACAATTGTAAAACGCCAAGATACAAGAAACGCCAAAATGTTTATAAAAAAATAGAAACAACGGGCCATCTTGTTTAAAACGCCTTGAAAAACGCCATTCAAATAGATTTCCTGACCCCCTGGGTTCCAATGGCATACGATTTGAATAAACGTCATAAACGCCAAAATGTTAATACAATGAAACCATTAAAACGCCATTAATTATTGAATTTGGTTAACGCCAAAATTCTTAAAAACTAAAAATTAAAACAATATTGGGAAAATCGGAACTGGAAAAGCAGAAGATGAAAGGACAAAAACGCCCCTCCGCCCTTTTCTAAGCGGCGTGACACGTGTTGGGCCAGGAAGCGTTCTCACCGTTCTCACACTTTTGAGCGTTTTCTCCTGAACCCGTTTCTCTCTCTCTCTCTCTCTATATATATATATATATATATATTAATTTTAACTCTATAAGATCGCATACATAAAAGCCAGTGCAAACGATTTGGATGTTAAGAATAAGGCGCTTAAAAATTACCGAGACAAACACAATCATGCTTTCAAGCTTGTTGGGGCGTGGAAGGTTGTTAAAGAACATGCAAAATAGAGTTAGATCTCGTTGTTGAACAAAGAATCTGGTGGAAGTTCAAACAAGAGAAAATCATCGAATTCTGCCAACTTCCGTACATCCAAAGATTATAGGACAACTGATAAGTTGGTGCCGGACTTGAATGAGGAAATAAGTCCAACACAACCGAAGAAATAGAGTAGACAACCATCTGGTTCGTCAAGCTAACACAATAGACGCGTACACATTATTGAAGGAAGCGCGAAGCAAGCATTGATGGATGCTAGGGCAACAAAATATTATGAAAGCTAGAGCATTGATTAAGGAACAACGCAGAAGTGTCGCCCAAGCAAAGATGGGCAGAGACGTTAAGATGTATACTTGACCACATGACCGTCTAGAGTACGAAAAGCAAAAAGTCGCTATAGCCCGAGGGCAACAAATTGCTTTAAACATAAATGGTCAATGAATCATTTAGCGGATATTTAGTTTTTTTTAAATGACATATTTTTAGTTTGAATTTTCGTATTTCATTTTTTAGTTTAATTATGTAATTTTTTTTAATTAAAATGAAATTTAAATTTTATTACATTTAACTTATTTATATTAAAAAATAATAATTCATACAACACTTGTGGGTAGGCTTCGTTGGGTAGGCTCCATCAGTGTTTGTCCCATCTAG
>JARYGA010015644.1:0-15055 GCA_030545235.1 Helianthus tuberosus
TTCAACAAGCTCAAAGCCTTGGCAAGGTCCTTTTCTGTGTGCGGATTGTCGTAATAAGAAAGATGCAATGGAAGGAAAACGACCAAGTGGAGTCAAAGTCACCTAACACCCACATTTCTTTCCTTTCCATTAGTTTAACCTCCAATTTAGTAACTAAACTAAACTGTTCGTTTGAATCCCGAGTTGGCATGTATATGTGGTAGTTACAAATAATGAGTTGTAGCGTCTGATATGATAAGAATTAATGTAGGTGTTGACTTGAGAGTGCTTATTATTTGGTAAACTTGTTGATATGAGTTTTGTAGTTGAGAATAAATAAGTTAGGACTGATTGTTTCTGTGCTCTTTTATTTGGTCAAATTTCTTTGAATCTGTGTTGCACACCTCAACACCAAAGTCAAACACACACACACATCCCCCATTCCACACGGGATGAGTATCATGAGTTCCCCCTAATCCACACATGACAGCACCCTCGAGGTGAGGTGCTATCACTCATCACGAGTGGCTATCACACTATCGCCCCGACCACCCTAACATTCATATCAGCATTGCAACAGCCTTAGGTAGATGTGAAGTAATACAACTACAAATGTCATATCCGTATGGCAATGGAGTATCTAATCTTGTCTCAGTTATCGCTTCTCCAGTTTATTTCTAATGTCACCTTCATGTTATGATTGAGTGCTGGGGAAATTGGGATTACACGGTAAAGATAAGGGTGGAAGGGGCACCTTCGATGACACCTTTGGTGAACATTCTTTACCGCACGGCAAGGGACCGCCTCCCAATCTTCGGTGAACGGTGAAGGACCAATACGGTGACTACTCACCGATGCGGGAAGAGAAGAGAGAGAGGAGAGAGAGGGTGTTAATGGTGGACCCCAATCTCTTTTAACCAATTATAATTTTTTTTATTTAAAAATATGGTTTAATGTTGGTCAGTTCTGTTTAAACATTATGGAAAACATGAATAACATACATGTTACAGCAGACAGAACAGCAGAGAATCCAGTCAGAGATGCAGCCATTGAGTTTGACATACTTGTCAGGATGATCTGGTTCCTCCTTAGGGTGTAATGTTATGATGGTGATGAACCGAAACAAGGGATGATTTCGGTTATGGAGAGAGAGCCGAAATTGATGTTATGAGGGTTGTGTAATTGTCTAATCGTCTAACCCTTAAACTCTCTAATAATCTCCTTATATATACACCCAAGAGAAAACCTAATTAGTTAATAAGGGTAATATGGTCCATCAACAATTACCAACTAATTATTAATAGGTTATTAATATATTTTGATCTATATAATATAAATGATTATAATGGCTACAAGATTAAATATTATAATATTAATATATTTAATCTCACATTCTCCCACTTAGCCGAGTAATCATTTATCATGAGTATTAGATGAGTCTGGCCAGTAGTTAACACTCATTTTAGCCTTAAACCAAGAACTATAGCAGAGAAATACAGCCGTTGAATCATCATTCGACTCAGGACCCCCATTAGTCATACTATAGCCTGAATTTAAAACCTAATAGTTATGATCAAAATACGCATAAGCCCTTTAGCATCTGATTTGTATTTATGTTTGTCTATATGTCATTACACCGGCGGAACATATGTTAGAGACATACAAAATCAAACTGAGGAAATTTTTATTAATTAAAACATAAGCTAGTACAATATGCCATTAAATAAGGTCTTTAGTAAGTCCTATATTCGATACATGTTCTTCGAAAACTTTAGGTGGGAGACCTTTAGTCATCGGATCCGCAAGCATATCTTTAGTACTAATATACTCAATACAAAGATTATTTTCCTCAACTCGTTCATGTAACGCCCCAAAATCCAGACGTTATATATTCGAAATATGTCCTTATGCGTTATATTATGAAATAAATATCTGGGCTATTTTACCTAGTTAAAGTTTATAGTAAAAACTAGTAAAAAGGAATGGGTAGTGCCAATCATGTATATTTAGCAAACACGGGGGATTAAAGTGGGATAAATAAAAGTTGAGTTATTAAAGAAAAAGGACCACACACACACACACTTTCGTGTGTGTTCTGGATGGAACGATCAGGGGCTCTCAAGAGCCCCAAACCCTAGTTCATAAAAAAACTTCAAATTGAAGAACGAATCAAGACCCAAATTCACAACCGAGCATGAATTAGTGATCACCTTCACACGGGGATCGTAAGGTATGTCTTAAATCAAAGATTTGTGATCATGTGTGAAGTGGGTTATGTTCTAATCCGTAAGTTAATGTGAAATTTATCATGTATAAGTGTTAGAATCATCATATAGAACATAGATTATGTATAGTTTGTGTTAATTTGATGTTTAGAGGTGAAACCCACTTGTTTTGGTAAGGATGATGACTTGAATGATCATCCATGTTCAATTCTTGTTGATTGTTGGTGAAAAATGATGAATTCTTGTGAGTGAATTGAGAGAAATGTGGTAGTGATATGTTTGATGTTTATGTGTGAATGTTATATGTTGATTAGTAGTAGGAATTGATAAATTATATATGAACTTAGAAGATTTATGCATAAATTAGTTGTACGTTATGCTTAGAAGGTGGTACGCACACCAAGCGGATGATAAAATGTATATAGTATCGTCCGTATAGTTGATTATGATGTTACGGGTATATGAGGATAAGTCGATAGTTAAATATGGTTAATAGTTGACTCTCAAAAGTCAACTAAGTATAAGTAACATGATTTGACTCGTTGTCGTAAAAGTAGGATTATAGGAAGTCGTATGGTACATGTTATGTTAATATGCGTTATCTGTGATTATATGATGAATTACATGAATTGGAAAGGATATGAATTTGATTATATGTTTTATGCTTGTTAGTTGTGACTAAAGAAAGTCAAATGTGAAATATGTGGTTGATATGATCGTTAACGTGTACAATTGTGTATACTAACGAGAATGTGATGGGTGGCATGAAAGTATAGGAATCATGTCAAGACGGACTCAAGCGTGAAGGGATAACGGGTCAAGAGGAGGCAAGGGATCGGACACGAGCACGGACGCATAAGGTAAGTGATTTCCGTAATCACTTCTTAGTTGTTTAAGAAATATAGTGTTTTAATTAATTAAACCTGATGTTTGAGGTTAATTATGTGTTGAAGTCCTTCGTCGTAAGTGATGAGATTAAGTTGACTAAAACGCCCTTTATGGGTATATCGGACAAACGACCTTTTAAAGTAGTTTAGAAACAAGTTACTCGATTAGTGCAATGTTTTGGACAAGTATGAAAGTGAGGAGTATGGTTTTGTAAGTCAGAAACGTTTTAATGCGAAATTACCCTTAACGGGTCAAAATAAGCTTTTGAGCGCAAACGGGTGGAATAAGATGTAAGGTATCCGGGAATGAGTCTTTTATGACCAATGACCTTGACATTATCAATTCATATGAAGTTAAGGTCAAATAAACATGTTATGTGGGTAAATGCATGAACGGGTCAAAATATGGGAAAAAGGTAACAAGCCGAAGGCTTAAAAGTTATAAATTTCGGTAGTCCAAATATTGGATTTTAACTCCATTAGATGGAGAATTAAATTACGGATGCGTGGGAAAAAAATCGGGTAAAACGGATTAAAAACGAGAGAGTTATGCTCGTTTCCGTAAAGTCCGAACGTGCTGGGGATATGCAGCAAGTTGCTGCATCTGTTCTGTGAAAAAGAGGGCGTCGCGCCACGCGACGGGGGGTCGCGCGACGCGACGGGTCATGGTTCTCCGAAAATTGCTTTTTTCGCGTGTATGTTCCCGGAAGCTCGTTTAAACGCGTTTTAAGCTACGTGGGACTAATTTAACTTACGTTTTTATAAACTTAAGTGTATGAACATGTGTAGATAGGTATGTATGTACGTTTATAAGTATGCACGCAAGTGCGGGGATATATGACGGTATGTATGCGAGTAGACATGTATGAGTTTGCCATGTTGCAAGTAGGAATGTATGTATGTATATATATATATATATAATGTCATGAGTGTACGAATAATGTAGGCATGTGTATATGTAGATACGTGTATAACGAGGTGTATGTATTTATATGTAGGTATGCATGTAGGTTGGCATGTATGTGTGTGAGTATGTATGCAAGTAGGTATGTATGCATGTGGGTACAAATGTATGTATGGAGATAATAGGTATGAAGTTTAGGTATGTATGTAAGTCATTTTGTATGATTAAGTTTTACGTTGTTATTTGTGTACCTGGAGCCTTAGGTGTAATGCAGGTACAGTATCGAAGACTCACCAGGGGTGAGGTTCTCAGAAGGAATGTTTAATGTAAAGGAACAACGGAACGGGATTAGTCCAAGGCTAAGTATTGTTTATATTGATAACATTTTAATGTCTTGTATGTGTTTGGTGAGTGCAGGTTGTTCGAGCCAGATTATCCTAATAATAGAGGAGTGATCAAGGATCGAGTCACAAGATAGATTGTACGGGAGTGTCGAGTACGTATTTGAGTGATGCTAGGTTAGGATTTCTTATTGTAAATAAGTGTAATAATCGTATTTACTTTAAAAGGATTAACCTTAGAGATGTTTTTTTAGCGCGTCAAGGTGTTTGTAACGAAAGAAATTTTTATGGTACGAATTTCCGCTGCGACTTTAGTCAATTACGAATTAGGGTCTTACAGTTCACGTACGAACAAATATTTTGTATCGAGATATAAACCAGCTCCAGTCGAACTGTTACTGTTCGAGAAACTAACGGCAACTAGTTATCACAATAAAGCTTCAATGGTCTAGAAATGGAATTAACGATTTTGAGTCCAGTGATCAGATTTCTAAGCAACATTCCATGACAGGTTGCGTTGTAAACAACAATGTATTCTGCCATCATTGTGGAAGTTGTAGTTAATTGTTGTTTATGACTCTTCCATGAGATAGGTCCGCCTGCTAACATAAAGATATAGCCCGAAGTGGATTTCTTGTCATCTTTGCATTTGGCAAAGTCAGAATCAGAATAACCTACCACTTCTAAGTGATCACTTCTTCTATAAGTCAGTTTATAGTCTTTCATCCCTTGCAGATATCTAAGGACCTTCTTAGCTGCTTTCCAGTGATCTAGACCAGGATTAGTCTGATAACGGCCTAGCATTCCAGCAATATAAGCGATATCTGGGCGAGTACAGACTTGAGCATACATCAGGCTCCCAACTACTGACGCGTAAGGTATCTGGCTCATTTTCTCCTTTTCAACCTCTGTTGTCGGACACTAGAATGAACCGAAAACATCTCCCATAACTACTGGAGCGACTGAGGGTTTGCACTGTTGCATGTTGTAACGTGTAAGGACACGATCTATGTAAGTCTTCTGGGACAATCCTAAGATCCCTTTATGTCTATCTCAGTGAATTTCGATGCCAATGACGTAAGAAGCATCTCCAAGATCCTTCATGTCGAAGTTATGCGATAGTAACCGCTTCGACTCATGCAACATATCTAAACTATTACTTGCCAATAGAATATCATCTACATAAAGGACAAGTATAGTAAAGTTACTCCCACTCATCTTGAGGTAGGTGCAATGATCCACTTTATTCTTTATAAAACCTTGTCTCTTCATGACTTCATCAAACTTAAGGTACCATTGACGTGATGCTTGTTTTAACCCATGAATGGATTTCTTCAACTTACAGACTAGATGCTCCTGACCTTCAGGTTTAAAACCTTCAGGTTGTTTCATGTAAACATCTTCGTCTAAGTCTCCGTTAAGGAAAGCAGTTTTGACGTCCATCTGATGTAGCTCTAAATCAAAATGAGCTACTAGGGCCATAACGATCCTTAATGAATCTTTACGAGAGACAGGTGAAAACGTCTCTTGATAATCAATTTCCTCTTTCTGAGTGTAGCCCTTTGCAACCAATCTTGCTTTATAGCGTTCAACGTTCCCATTCGGATCCAATTTTGTTTTGAACACCCATTTACATCCTACGGGTTTGACCCCGTTGGGTAATTCTACCAAATCCCAAACATCATTTTTCTTCATGGATTCAAGCTCATCAATCATTGATTTGTTCCATTCAGAAGACTGATCACTGCTAATGGCTTCATTATAAGAGATAGGATCATTGAGCTTTCCAGCATCCATTTCAGTCAGGTAGGTAACATAATTATCCCAATTAGTAGGCCGTCTTTGCCTAGATGACATCCTGAGTTGATTATCGGGTTCAGCGTTGTCTTGGTTTTGAGCGTTTGATGTGCCTTCGTTATGAGGTATAATGGGTTCTGATTGTGGAGATGGAATTTGTGCAGTAGCTTCAGGTGCAGTGGTTGCATTGGGTACAAGAGGAGTAAACAGAGTAATGGTAAGCGACGAGTATCTCCCCCCCCGCGTCTTGTGTCGCAACCCCCGATCCCTTATGTGTCCCGGGAACGGGCGAACACGAACTCATAATTTTGGTGGTATCAGCTTGTTAATTTGGCATCGGAAATTACATCAGGACCGTAGTTAGGAAATGTTTATCAGAGTAAAACCACCATATTTAATATTGGTAATCACAGGGGCAAAACCCAAGTTTCTTATTACAATACGTTTATAGTGATAAACCCTATTTTATTGAATTTAAAACATCGTCTTTTAGGTAACTTTTATAGCCACATTTTTCCCAAGCCTTCAGTGCTCTCCAGCTGGCTTTTTACTAATTGGCTGTCACATTGTGTTACCTGAAACGCGTTTTAAAAACATTTGTTAGTGGGAAATACTGGTGAGTGAATCCCAGTTTAATCAAGAAACATTTAATCAATTAAAACAGTATTGAGAGCGATCACATTGTTTATTTCTACACAATTACTCCTTTTAGTACTGTCAAACCTGACTTGTGGGTATTACATATTGGCTAACTCATTGTCCAATGGTAACGTATTGTCATCCCGACTTACTACTCACAGTGTAGTAAATTTTGTATACAAAACCCCAACATACCGGCAGTAATTGAAGAACTACAAAGACTCAATCACCGCTTAATCACATTGTAAAACATTAAGGTTTTGTCAAATATTACAAAAAGGTTAACAAAAATTGGATAAACTCACATTGCTATCTTAGAGTTCGCGTAAGGGTTTCCTGGATAAAATCTATAATTTATACAAACGTACATTGGTTAGTATCATAACCCTTGGAAAATATTAATGATACCCTCCCTGAGACGGCATTCCAACAACTACGTCTGTCACACCCTGGCTTTGCGGAAGCGTGGTTAATTTGGTGTGACTTCTTAATACCATAGCTTAACCATAACAAAGCTATATGAAACAAAACCATGCAAGATCATCCATTTAATTAAGTTTTGAAAACCAAATACAACAACATTGTCTTAACAATCATAAACATCAACATGACATAAACACAGTTTAAGGATTGTGACTTGTCCAGGAAAGAGTCACATTCCCCAAACCCGGATGACCTTGTAACTAGTGCAGCGGGAAAACGTGTCATACCGCGCCAGATCCTTTAATTCCCTGAAATACATGTAAGTTGAAAAATCAACAATAATGTTGAGTGAGTTCATGTGTTTAGTATGTGCGCGCGAATAAACCTTTGTAATCATTGCAAGTATGAATGTTTTGTAAACTCTGGTATGAAAGCAAATAAGGAAACATATCAGTTATTGTGTATCCACATGGTCCAACCTGTGGGCGCATGGGAGGGGATAGGACAAGGTCACCACATGGTCCAACCTGCGGGCGCATGGGTGGTGTTACGACAAGGTCACCACATGGTCCAACCTGCGGGCGCATGGGTGGTGTTAAGACGGGGTCACCACATGGTCCAACCTGCGGGCGCATGGGTGGTGTTAAGACAAGGTCACCACATGGTCCAACCTGCGGGCGCATGGGTGGTGTTTGTTATGCTCAAATAGGCCTATCACTCGTATCCCTCGATCGTACTACGAGGACTAATGTTCTTAAGGTTTCACCTACCTAATCACATAACCTAACAGTTCCTTCCTTAGCTGACCATACCATGTAAGAAACATTCGTAATCATAGTAACATGTATTTCACCCCCGCAGTTTAGAAAACTGAAAACAGTTAAGAGAAAAGGGGGACATGAACTCACAGTGGTGCGTCTCTACCAAGTATGCCTCCAAATCAATCAGCTGTGTGACGACCTACACGTACTAATTCTATTAGACGGACGGCCGTGCCTTAGCTTTAAGGTTTAAGTTTTGGGAAATAGTTAGGCAACTATTTCGTGTTTACATTCTGTATATACTTGGTAGTCATTTTTCCTTCCCAAGGATGGGGGATTTAATACATGCGTGTTCGTATACTTTTGAAATATATTATTAAGTCTCACTTAAAAATATATTTTATTTCTAACTCTAAAATATAAATATTCTTCTCAAAAATATTATATTTTAATACATGTGATTTTCCCCAAGTAATACTTAGTAATATTATTTTTACCCTAAAAATAATATTTACGTAGTTCACAAAATAATCATAAACACTTATACAAGTGATGTTGTGAAAAATATATACTAAATATATATATGTATCACGTTTTATTTTGTGAAATCCCACCTCCGATATTTTGTAAACAAAGTCGTGGCGAAATTCGTAGTTTGAAAACAAGTCGACAAGTATCTCTAACACTTATAGTGAAAATAATTCTAAGTGTTAGGTTTTTAGAAAAATTTCGCCAGAGTTTCCTCTGTAACTGGAGGTGGCCACGCTTTCAAGCGTATCATTTTCTTTTATAAATCAAACCAACAATTTTCTCAATCATCAATAAGCATTATTCAAACCATCAAACTAGTCAAAATAGATGTAAATCGCATAACACATGAACTTGTGGTTTGTGTAAGATATGTAGTAACCTTCCCCATATTTTAGTAGATCTTTTATAAATAGACTCGGTTTCTTTGAGAACCTTGTTTTTAAAGAAGATACCTTTCTACAACTTCTTGTCCAAAATTTATAAAAAAAATAATTTTTTTGTTAAAACTTTTTGTTACACAAGTGTCTACACACTTGTGTGTTCACAAAAATCACTTTTGTTTAGGAAGGATCCGGCTTCAAAATTATGATTTCATTTTACTCTTGGTCCTTCGAAAATACCACTTGTAGATCCGTAGATCTACTAGTTTAGAACTCCATTTTGTAAGAAAAATTGTTTTTTACACAAGTTCATGGTTATAAGTAGTAGTGGTCTTCATCTAACCACTTTTCACACTATAACATACACTAGGTCATGTTCCATGAACATGACTTAGTTGGGTTAGATGACGATCCGAACTAACACTAGCATAAAACAACACTAAATAATCATAACAAGACAAGTTATATAATTTTTACACCAATATTCATCTATTACCCACTTGATTATATTATTTTAGTAGACTTTAAATTTTGTTCTAACATGCTCATAAATTCAACCGTCAAAATTCTTATTAACCACTTTAGAATAGATCAAGAAGGCGTTTAGAGTCACTTACTGCTAGCTCAAGGCTAGGGAAGAAACTAGACGAAAAAAAAAATAGGCGGTTAATAGCGTTGTGGTGAGGTCCTTGCGATTCCGTAAGCACCGGGTCTCCTCGTATGAGCTCTAACACACTTGTATATTGGTAGAGTAGCAATATCAAATTTGGAAGGTAATGGTTGGTGGGCTAAGGTGTTCGGCCGAGAGTAGTGGTTAGAAGTAGGGGTGTAAACGAACCGAACGTTCAGCGAACAGTTCGTGAACCGTTCGGCGGGAAGTTCGTTTATGTTCGTTCGTTTAATAAACGAATGAACATGAACAAGAAATTCCGTTCGATTAGTTAAATGAACGAACATGAACAAAGGTCTCGTTCGTTCAATTGTGTTCGTGAACGTTCGGTAAGGTGTTCGTGAACATTCGTTCATTTGCGTTCGTTTATGTTCGTATGTTCGTGTTTTAATTAAATATTTTTATACTTTCATATATTTTATCTATACTTTTTATACTATTAAACTTTTATTTATATCATTACCCTAACAATTAAACTAGGAAACCCTTTTTCACCTTGTTTATGCACCATTTCCCTTTCTTTTCTCATTATTTATATCGACGAATATGATCTACCATTCAAGTTCTAGTGCTACTCCCTGGCCATCCACCTTTATCCTTCATCGCGTTCGCCAAATTTATTTTTGTTCGCTTGTGTTCGTGAACCGTTCGTGAACACGCTCATTTCCTTAATGAACGAACACGAACATAAAATCTCGTTCGGTAAGTGTTCATGAACCGTTCGTGAACACATTTATTTCCTTAATGAACGAACACGAACAAGGCCTGTTCGTGTTCGTTCGGTTCATTTACAGCCCTAGTTAGAAGGAAAGAAATAAGATTTTGTTATATGTTGATAAAAGTGAAATGCTTTAGTCTTATAAGTAAATTCATGCACCATACAATCCCTTTGTCCACTAAATATCATGTAGCCTATATATTAGACATTTAGATTAATTAAATCAACCAAGGACAAAATGTGTCACCCAATGGTGAAACCGTTCGGTTGGGGGGAAGCTATTTAGTTGGGATTTAACTATTAAGTTAAGTAACTAGTTAAATTTAGTTAGGTGTTTAATTAGTGTATTAAGTGGGTTGTAATTTATAACGGGTGTTAGGGTACTCGGGGACCCTAACTGGCTCAGAAAAAGAAAACAATGTCAATGACAATATTTTTAGGTTCCGGGTAAAGTCCGGTAGTTCGGTTGGATATCAATCCGTTAATGTGCTAAATAAATATATAAAGTGTCGTGATTATTTCTTTTAGTGACACAATTTATTCCCGACACTTTGGAAAGTGTCTAGTAATATTTTCTCATGTTTTTGGCACTTTACTAGTTAGCTTAATGCTTAATTTTATTTAAAGTACAGAATTTTTGTACTCAAAGTACGTTTTAGGCACATCCGGTCACTATAATTATCACCTAGTGACGCAGTTCTACAATCCTCACCTCCCTACACTCCCTACTAGTGTAGTAAACTATTCCCGGCTCATACTGGCCTTAGAGACAGTGTCTGTCTGATGCTGGTTATATCAGCATGTTTAATGGGTATCCCGTATAGTGTGCTCACTGTGCTTTTTGTGCATCAAGGTTGTCACTGACGTTTGTGTAAAAAAAAAATAGAGTGACAGTATAAAATGTGATGCATGATTATGAATATATATCAGAAATCAGTAAGCAGTTTAATCACAGTTGTAAACAAGCACAGTAATTAAGCAGTAATTAAATATTAATTCGTACGGATACCTGGTTTGGTGAGGGTTGTCACATTCTCCCCCCGTTAAAGAAATTTCGTCCCGAAATTTAAGTTCTGCTTGTAGATGCAGGGTTCTTAGGAAATAAGTGGGGGTATTTCTCTTTCATCCGGTCCTCACGCTCCCAGGTGAATTCAGGACCATGCCTGGCATTCCAACGAACTTTGACGAGCTTGACACTGCTCCGGCGGGTCTTGTTAACTTTCCAATCCGTGACCTCAACAGGTTTTTCAACGAAGTGGAGCGTGTCGTCAACATGAATCTCGTCGGTGGGAATGGCAATGGTGACTTGAGTTGGACTTTTCTTTAGATTGGATACATGAAATGTATCGTGAACACCATTCAGTTCAGCAGGTAGGTCCAACTTGTATGCTACTAGTCCTATTCTTTCCAGAATTCTGAAGGGACCAATGTAGCGCGGATTTAACTTCCCACGCTTTCCGAAGCGTGCCACACCCTTCCAGGGTGAAACTTTCAATAACACCATTTCTCCAACCTGGAATTCCACATGCTTCCGGTTTGGATCCGCATAGGCTTTCTGTCTGTGGCGAGCTGCTTCGATGTGTTTTAAAATCTGCGCAATCTTGTCTGTCGTCTCTTGGACGATTTCGGGACCAGCAAGCTGTCTATCTCCTGCGTCAGCCCAACATAGGGGTGATCGGCACTTGCGTCCGTAAAAGGGCTTCAAATGGCGCGAAACCAATACTGGTGTGGTAGCTGTTGTTGTGTGAAAATTCGACCAAAGGCAAATGTTTGTCCCAGCTACCGCCCAAATCCATAACACACGCTCTCAGCATGTCTTCCAAAGTCTGTATCGTTCGCTCGCTCTGACCGTCAGTTTGCGGATGAAACGCAGTGCTCAGATTCAATTGTGAGCCAAAGGCTTCTTGGAAGGATTGCCATATCCTTGACACAAAGCTTCCGTCTCTATCAGAAATGATTGAGAGAGGCACTCCATGACGTGCGACGATCTCTCTCATGTAAATTTCAGCCAATTTGCTAGTGTTATCCTTCTCTCTGATAGGTAAGAAGTGTGCTGACTTTGTTAATCGATCCACTATTACCCAAATAGTGTCATGGCCTCTCGGCGTTCTTGGCAGCTTTGTAATAAAATCCATGGAGATTTGTTCCCATTTCCACTTGGGAATATCTGGTTGTTGCAGAAGTCCTGAAGGCTTCTGGTATTCCGCTTTAACCTTAGCGCATGTTAAACATTTGCTCACATAAACAGCAACATCGCCTTTCATCCTAGGCCACCAATAATAATCTTTGAGATCCTGGTACATCTTATCCGCTCCAGGATGGATAGAGTACCGTGATTTGTGAGCTTCATCAAAAATAACTTTCCTTAAACCACCAAACAGAGGAACCCAAATCCTTTTCTCGAAGCATAACGTTCCTTCCTCGTTTGGTACCAGAAGCTTCTCCATCCCACGGAGATATTCTTTTTCAAGGTTTCCTTCCTTGAGAGCTTCTTTCTGCGCGGCACGAATGCGCAAGGAAAGATCGGTTCAATTAAGCATTTCCAAAGCCCTAACCCTTATGGGCTTGATCCTCTCCTTTCGACTTAGGGCATCGGCGACTACATTCGCCTTCCCTGGATGATACTTTATCTCGCAGTCGTAATCGTTCAGCAACTCAACCCATCGTCTCTGTCTCATATTCAACTCCTTCTGGTTGATTATGTGCTGTAGGCTCTTGTGATCTGTAAAAATTGTACACTTTGTACCATAAAGGTAGTGTCTCCAGATCTTTAATACAAAAACCACTGCGCCAAGTTCCAAATCATGTGTGGTATAGTTCTTTTCGTGCGCTTTCAATTGACGCGATGCGTAAGCAATAACCTTTTGGCGTTGCATCAACACACAACCCAATCCTTGACGCGAAGCGTCGCAGTATACCACAAAATCATTTGTACCTTCTGGTAGTGCTAAGATTGGCGCATTGCAGAGCTTATCCTTCAATATCTGGAACGCTTCTTCCTGTTTGATTCCCCAATCAAACTTTTTATCTTTCTGCATGAGGAGTGTCAAAGGTTGAGCGATTTTTGAAAAATCCCCAATGAACCTTCGATAGTAGCCAGCCAAATCCGAGAATTGTCGAATCTCGGTTGGCGTCTTTGGCGTTCCTCAATTCTTAATCGCTTAGATCTTGGTTGGATCCACATGGATTCCATCTCCATTTACCACATATCCAAGAAATTGGACCTCATGTAGCCAAAATTCGCACTTGGAGAATTTGGCATACAGCTGTTCCTTCTTTAGCAGCTCCAAAATAGCTCTTAGATGCTGTTCGTGCTCGGCCTTTGTTCTTGAATAGATCAAGATGTCGTCGATAAACACAATCACGAACTTGTCCAAGTGCGACTTGCAAACTCTATTCATCAAGTCCATAAAGACTGCAGGTGCATTTTTCAAACCATACGTCATAACAAGGAACTCGTAGTGTCCATAACGAGTTCTGAAGGCTGTCTTTGGGATACTCTCCCCTTGTATCCTTAACTGATGGTATCCAGGTCGAAGGTCGATCTTTGAATAAAAGCTTGAACCTTGCAGTTGGTCGAATAGATCATCAATCCTTGGCAGAGGATATCTATTCTTGATCGTCAGCTTGTTCAGCTCCCGGTAGTTGGTGTTTTTTTGAAAATCATCATCCTTCTTTTTGACGAGTAGAAATGGGGTTACCCCAAAAGGGAATTTTGGTCTGTTATCTTCCTTCTCTACCCATTTCTAAAACTTCTCTGTCAATCCTTGCATCTCCGAAAATGTAAGTCGCTACGATGCAACGACCACGGGTGCAGGGCCTGGAATTAGATCGACGCGGGATTCGACTAATCGTGGAGGAGACGATTCCGGCAAGTCTTCGAAGAAGACTTCGGGGTATCTTCCAATCACAGGGATATCTTCGAGTTTCGGTTCTTCGGCTTCTTTTTCCACGACATGAGCCAAGAATGCAATACATCCTTTGTGCGAAAATTTTTGTGTCTTCTTTGCCTGATAATCCGTAGGAGCGTATTATGCTCCATGAATCACAATCATTTCTCCGTTCGTCGTCGGGCGCGGATGACAATCTCCGCCGGGTTGTTCGACAACCAGTCCATCCCAATTATCACATCGAAGCTTCCGTTAGGCTTGTTCTATCGAGAACTGGGTATCTAGGTTACTTACTACTAGAGAACTATATTTTCTGAAGCTAAAATTTGACAATACTGTCAAATAGAGCATAACATTGACTATTATGAGACGTACCGATATCCACGCTTGGATTCTATCCCTGCTGTGGAGCTTTCATCCACGTGCCTGAGTGTTCTTAGGGCAATACTTCCTGAAATGCCCCACATCACCGCAATTAAAACATGCTTGGCCACAGCCTTGGTCGTCACCATCCCTGCCTTGATAGGTGTTGTCGTCGTTATTTCCTCCGCGATTTCCGTTACCATCTTGACCTCTATTTCCATGTTTAGTACCTTGCCGACACGTTTCCTTGACATGTCCCACCTTGCCACAGTTACCACATTTTCCATATCTACACCGCCCGTTATGGTGACGTCGACAGTTGTCGCACTTTGGTAGGATACCCGTGTACTCTTTTCTCTTTTTGGCCTTGTCGTCGCTACTCGACTGGGTACCCTGTTTGAAATTCGCCAACTTCCTCTTGTTGTCCCCAGATAACTCTACATGAGTCTCCTTCTCCTCCTCAGAGGTTGAAAATTTGTTCATCCTGATTGCCTCTTCCGTCAGGGCTACACTTAGATTGATGGCCTCAGTGATTGTTGCAGGCTTT
>JARYGA010015645.1:0-22402 GCA_030545235.1 Helianthus tuberosus
TAGGCCATGTGGTAAACAAGGATGGGATTCACGTTGATCCATCCAAGGTAGACTCGATTAAGAACTGGCCTGCACCTCGTACACCAACGGAAATTCGCCAACTCTTGGGCTTGGCAGGTTACTATAATAGGTTCATTAAGGATTTTTCCAAGATTGCACAACCTCTTACCTCACTAACGCAGAAAGGCGTTGTTTATCGATGGGGAAATGCACAGGAATTAGCATTTCAGCACTTAAAGGATAGACTTTGCAGTGCACCTATCCTTTCATTTCCAGAGGGCACAGATGACTTTGTGGTTTACTGCGACGCATCAATTCAGGGTCTTGGTTGTGTATTGATGCAACGGGATAAAGTTATAGCCTACGCCTCACGCCAACTTAAGGTTCATGAAAGGAACTACACTACGCACGATTTAGAGCTGGGAGCTGTTGTTTTTGCACTTAAGATATGGAGGCATTACCTGTACGGTACCAAGTGCGCCATTTACACTGATCACAGGAGTCTCGAGCACATCTTCAAACAGAAGGAACTGAATATGCGACAATGACGATGGGTCGAGCTACTGAATGACTATGAATGCTCGATCAGATACCACCCAGGCAAAGCCAATGTTGTGGCTGACACCCTCAGTCCAAAGGACACTACGCCTAAGCGCGCACGAGCTTTACAACTCACTATACAGTCTAGTGTTCCTTCCCAGATACGAGATGCTCAGGTAGAAGCATTGAAACCAGAGAACGTCAGGGCTGAAGCCCTACGCGGCTCAAGGCAACGATTAGAACAAAAGGAAGACGGTGCTTACTACGTATCAGGACGCATTTGGGTCCCACTCTATGGCAACCTACGAGAGCTTGTGATGGATGAGGCACACAAGTCTCGCTACTCAGTACATCCTGGTTCAGATAAGATGTACCACGACTTGAAAACTACGTATTGGTGGCTTAGCATGAAGGCCCACATAGCAACTTACGTCAGCAAGTGTTTGACTTGTGCGAGAGTCAAAGTTGAATACCAGAAACCTTCAGGCCTACTCCAACAACCAGAGATACCACAATGGAAATGGGAGCAAATTTCCATGGATTTTGTTACTGGCCTGCCTAGATCTCAACGTGGTATCGATACTATTTGGGTGATCGTGGATCGACTCACAAAGTCTACACACTTCTTGGCTATCAAGGAAACGGATAAGTTCTCCACCTTAGCAGACGTATATCTCAAGGAAGTTGTCTCGAGGCACGGGGTGCCCACCTCTATTATCTCGGATCGTGATGCACGATTTACTTCGGAACTGTGGCAAGCAATGCACAAGTCCTTTGGCTCACGTTTAGATATGAGCACAGCTTATCAGCCGCAAACGGATGGGCAATCTGAACGCACCATCCAGACACTTGAAGACATGCTTCGTGCATGTGTTATTGATTTTGGCAACGGCTGGGAAAAACATCTCCCATTAGTGGAGTTCTCGTATAATAACAGCTACCACACCAGCATTAAAGCTGCTCCGTTTGGGACATTGTACGGGCGTAAATGCCGATCACCTCTTTGTTGGGCAGAGGTGGGGGATAGTCAGATAACTGGCCCAGAACTTGTGGTAGACACAACAGAAAGGATTGCTCAAATACGACAACGAATGGCGGCAGCTCGTGACCGTCAGAAAAGCTACGCCGATAAAGGCAGGAAACCACTCGAGCTCCAGGTTGGGGATCGAGTGCTACTCAAAGTTTCACCCTGGAAGGGTGTGGTTCGTTTTGGCAAACGAGGCAAACTTAACCCACGATACGTCAGACCTTTCGAAAATCATCGAGAAAATAGGCAAGGTGGCCTACAAACTGAACTTACCAGCAGAACTCAGTGCAGTTCACAACATTTTCCACGTGTCGAATCTGAAGAAGTGCCTGTCAGATGAGACCCTCATAGTTCCCTTGAAGGAGCTCACTATCGACGAACAGTTACGATTCGTCGAGGAACCAGTTGAAATCACGGACCGGGATGTTAAGGTCCTCAAGCACACTAGAATACCTCTCGTTCGAGTTCGTTGGAACTCACGTCGTGGCCCAGAGTTCACCTGGGAACGCGAAGATCAAATGAAACAAAAGTATCCCCAACTATTCGCAAACAGTACAACCACTACTGAGGCTGAAGCTACGGAATTTCGGGACAGATCAACGGGGGGAGGATGTGACACCCCAGGAAAACCACGCAACTTAACTAGCTTCCTCAGTGAGTATGTGCTAAATTTCGGGACGAAATTTCTTTCAACTTGGGGATAATGTGACAACTCGTATTTCAGAACCAATCCTTGTGCTAAGTGTAGCATGTTTTGAACTTATGTGAATATTATGTGACTATGTGAATTTGATGATTAAATGGAATGTTATGTTGTTATGTTTTGTGATTTTGTGTAATACACGTATGTATGTAATGTGAGCACACAACACAACCCAACCGCACAAGTCTAATCCGATCGCACAAGCCCATTCGGGCTACACAACTTGTACTCGGATCAAGGGCAGCCCATGATGGTTCGGCCCACTCTCTCTTTTACATGCATAACATTTAGGAGTAAGGGTATACTTCTCATTTGTTGCTAAACACTTTACACAAACCCTAGCTCTCTTTCTTCCTCTCAAACCCGACGGCAACAAGGAGTGTCTCTCTCGAAGCCTTATCGTTCGGATCAACTCTCATCCCATTCTCTAACCGGTTAGTGTCTAACTATCGATTGTATGTTATGTGATGTTGTGATTATACATGTTTCATGTGATGATTTGTAAATGATAAGTAATTAATCATGATTGAATGTAGTCGGCCATATATGTATTCTATTCGAATCCGAATGGTTTGGTTATGTTTAGGTATGAATGATGAGGTTTAGTGTTCATGAAATCGGCTTGCATATGTGTATTAGATAATGTTCATGTTAATTGGATTGCATATTATGGTTCTAAGAATCGAATGCTTGTTAATCGGCTGCATGTATGTTGAAATCGGATTAGTTGCATGGGCAAATAAGAAATG
Organism: Helianthus tuberosus; assembly: GCA_030545235.1. Taxonomy (NCBI): domain Eukaryota; kingdom Viridiplantae; phylum Streptophyta; class Magnoliopsida; order Asterales; family Asteraceae; genus Helianthus; species Helianthus tuberosus. Next base: position 3,020 of record JARYGA010015645.1, read on the forward strand.
GTAAATGATGATTTGAAACCCCTAATTGAATAGTTTAATGTTGTGAATCATTTGAATGTTTGAACATGTTTAGGGTTCTTAAGAGAATTATGTTAAAAACAATCGTTAGATCGAATATGTTTGGTTTTGGAAACTGTTAGCAAATGTTGCGGTGATAATGGGCTGGGATTTTGGAAGGTTGTTACACTTTTAGTCTCGACAGTGGTTGCGAGCCGAGACCACACAGTCTCGACTGGAGCCTACACCTTACCAGCACACAAACAACAGGACTTGAAACCACGGTTGTGGGTCTTGTTGCGACTCGAGACCTGACTCGAGACCACCTGGTCTCGAGTTATGAAGGCTATAAACCGAGACAGCACCGTCTCGACTCGAGATCTCTGGTCTCGACTCGAGACCACCTGATTATATATTCTGTTTGGACTTGCACTGTTACAGGACTAAGTATTTGGGCCGAATACATGGACTCTATATGTTACTGTTGAACGTGTATGTTGTGTACTGTTGATTGGACTGCCATGAATAATACTTGTATGCAACTTGCTAGTATACGTGTAGAAAATGTACGTGCATTACTTGGTTTGAATCTGACTTGTGTGGTAACCATACTAGGACGTGGTTGACCACAATTAGCTCAAGTGACCTTTGATTATCTGCTGAGCTAATTTAAGGTGAGTTCACACTTTCTACAAAGCATGGGATTCCCAGGGGTTGGGAATGGGTTAAGGAATATGGATTCCTCGTCCTTTCTTGGGTAGGACAGTACGGGTTCAGGAATATAATTCCTCGTCCTCTTGGACAGTTTTCACTAGACCAAAACTCTATCACGAAGTCCCTCCTTTTTATATCGACTTAATCGCCGGGCCAATGGCGAGCGGGTCATTAGTTAGATAGCGCTATTTAGGTCTGACAAGCCTCACCCCGTGCCGCAGAGGACGGGCGTGAACTAATGGATCTGGGCACGTCAATGATGATAGACATTGACAGTTCAGGGCACATAAACATGACTACAGTCAGCAGTCGATATGGTAACGAGTCTAGTAGTATATACATGGGGTAGCCCCCATGGCCGAAAAGCCAGATAACTAAACATGGGGTAGCCCCCACGGCTGGATTGCCAGAGTAAATGGGATAAACTAATCACGTTTTGAACTATGGGGTAACCCCCACGACAGGGATGCCAGTTAAAGGAAACTGTTTTCGAAACAACTTAAAACAAACACCCAACTGTGAACTCGCTCAACATTATTGTTGACTCGTTACTACATGCTTTGCAGGTCAGTAGGTACATAGCTGGACCTTGCATGGGGAAGAGTCGTTGTGGGACATGGACTACTGTGTGCCATGTTAAACTTTGAAACATTTAAACTTATATTTTGGTTTTGGATTTAATCGTTATGCTTCCGCTTGCAACTGAAACTAGGTTTTGTTTGGACACCAATTGTATTGGTTGAACTTTTATAATTACTTACTTGTTTGTTCAATATGATTGGTGGCTGGATCCTGGTCAGTCACGCCTCCAAGTGGTGATACTCCGCAGGTGGATTTTGGGGGTGTGACATGTATACTCGCCAATAATTTTGTACTCAACCATGTATTTTTAAACATATTGTAGGTTGATGACGTTGAGATGATGAAACACAGTAGGGATTTCCTAGATACACACTTAGAAAGTTAGATTATGTTGATGTATCAGTTTTTGAATTATGTTGTATTTTACTTCTTGTATTGTGTTGTATTTGAAACAATGTTGTAATTTGAATTTCCATGTTGTATTTGACAATTTGATTATGAAATGAAATCAGTTTTGTTATATTTATTGTCACAAATAGTGTTATGAAGTCTCGAGCAATCTTGTTTGTCTCACTCTGAAGTTTCCGCCATCGGTGTGGTGTGACACTCATAAGGCACAGGGCCATGTAAACCATCTATATTCAAAAAAAAAAAAAAATTAATTTCCGGAAGCCGTAATCCTCTGAGTTGTCACACCCTGACTTTTGCGGAAGCGTGTACATGTGACTTGATCAGTTTTCATTGCATTCGATTATAATAAACAACTATATGATTAAAATGATGTTCATCCATTCATAAGTTTAAAACGTTACATACACTAGTCATTTAAGTTTCAACCAACATATCCTCAGGTTAAGTTACAAACAACAAAAGTGGATGACAATCTAAAATTGAAATTACATCTTGAAAACAACACCAGCGCCAAAGATCCATCTTGTTTCCCTGAAATACATGTAATTTTGAAAACATCAACAAAAGTTAAGCGAGTTCATGTGTTTTTGTATGAGTTCCACTAACTTGTAAACATTTGAAAGTATTCCTTTGTAATCCGGTATGAAAGCGTCTATGAACAGATCAATTAATGTTTTGCAAGGACATTAATATGTGTGCAATAGTGTAGGAAGGCTCAAACCTAGCGGATTTTGTACCGGTCCACCCGGCTGGAACGACATAGTCACCACATTCGGCCACTCTCGGGCCCATGGGTGGGGCTCGCATCACCCAGATAGATCTATCACTCATGCCCCTTGGTCTTTATACAAAGATTAATGGTCTTAAGTGTGCGCCTACCCATTCACATGATCTAACAGTTCATTCCTTAGCTAACCATACCATTTGAAAATGTTTGTAACATGTATTTCACCCCCGTAAGCTATAAAACCGAAAACAGTTAAAAAAAGGGGACATGAACTCACAGATTTGCGTAGCAGTCTCGTAACTCAAAGTTCCCTTTCCACGAGTCGTATTATCACCTACACACGTGCTATGTTTTATTAGCCCTTTAGGTCGTGTAACGACTCTTAGTCTTAGTTGTTTATTGAGACTTGTTTTGGAACTTAGTATACTCTGAGTTATATGGTTGTTGTACATTATATAATTCCCAATTATATAATTATTGGTTAAAATAAGTATATTTTAACTTAAATTATTTTCCATCCAATTAATTGAAATATTGTAAAAAATAATATATTTTTAACTTGATTTATCATGTATTACTCACATATACATTTTCCAAGTATAGATATACTTGTATTTGTGTATTTTCCCAAGTATTGGTGGTGTATTCCGGTATGTATTTATACGTATAGGAATACGTATTTTCTTGTATTTATTAAGTATTTTATACTTAAGTTGTGTAAAATTTTCCGGTATATTATTTTTATATAATTAAAAATCACCAACTTTATATTGTTAAAATATACATATTTTAAGAGAATGTTTATAGAAAAATATGTATAAATTTTACTTGGCAAAATATGTATACTTTCAAATATATCTTAAAAATAGTATATTTTTAAGTTTAAACTTAGAAAATATATATATCTTTAGTTTTCACCAAATAATATGTTTTTGAATTGTTTAAGAAAATATATATTTTTCTCTACTTCAAAATAATATATTTTCTACCTTGACGAAATATGATATATTTTATAGTAATTGTAAAAATCCTATATTTTGCCGTTTCTTCGGTTTCAAAAATACTGTTTGTCACATTTCTTAAGTTACGAGTTTATTTCCAGAATATATATTTGTATATAGTCCATGTCCATTGTCCGATTTGTCCAATATTCGGGTATAAATTATAAATTCATTTTCTTGTGATTTTGGTAATATTTTCTATTACAATTTTTGGTATTTTGGTGTGGTGTATTATTTTCAAGTCCAAATTTTAATATAACTAATACAATCAATATACAAGTAGCACATAATTTTGTAACATCTAAATATATATTTTCCTAAATATATACTTAGTGATTTTTATTATAAAAAATCGACCTCCAATATTTGTAATTTTTTTATATTAAAACCAAGATCAAAATTTACTTGTAAACACTTGTTTAAAAATAATTTTCTAAGTGTTTAATTTTTACAAAAAAATTGCCATAGTTTCCCCTTAAAAATGGAGGTTTCCATGCTTAATAGCATATCATTTTCTTTTAAAAATTCATCATCAATCAACAACAATCTTCATATAACTTACCATAAGCCAAAAATATGCATTTTACAAGATGTTATGAACTTGAAGTTTTGTAAAACTTTGTAGTCTTTTAACATGTTGTTTAATAAGGTTTAAGAACACTAAATCCATGGTTCTTATTTTATAAAACTCGTTCTTATGAAATTTCCATCTTTACAACTTGTAAGATGATTTTTCAAAAATTGATCTTCTTGAGTCTTTCATGCTTCTTACACATCAAGTGTTTCATTTAACACTTAAAACAAGTTTTCTTTCTTTCAAAAACCAAACCATGTTAATTATTGAAGTAGACTTTAGTTTCTTGAAAATCTTATCTTTGAAATCTTACATTTTCAAGACTTATATCTTGTAGGAATAATCATTCTACACATAAACAAGCTCACCTTCAAGTTCATAGTTCACATAAAGGATGTTCAACATAAATTTCTCAAGATCTATCCTTATACTTCCTAGATCATGTGTTTAATCATCATCTAGCAAGCTTCTTATGGTGATCTACACCATACATACAAGTAATCAACAAACAAGTTTACTACATACACTTAAACAACTTTGATCTTCATGTTTTTAAGCTTTATGTTCTGATCATGATCATGTTTATGTTTTGTTGAGATTCTTTTAGTTTACCAAGTTACATCTTACTTTAACCACTAAAATTAAGAGTAAAAACAAGATCAAAGAGGCTTACTACTAGCACTATGGCTAGGGAAGAATCAAGATGGAAGATGATGAAAAATGAAGAGGATAATAGCTCCTAGAGAAGGTCCTTCCAATTCCCTTGCTTCCAACCTTCTTAGTTAAGCTTGAAACACCTTGAGAACACCTTAGAATGTATGAAGAAGCACCAGAAAATGATGGAGTGGGAGTGAGGTGTTGGGCTGTATTGAGGGGAAGAAGAAGAGATGGTGTTGTTTGAGTGGTGAATGATAAGTATGCTTAAGACTTGTGGTTTATGTAACATGATCTTCCAACATTAAATTACCCTATGTGTCACACCCCGACCACGTAGAACATACGAAACGTGGCGGAAATGTCGGGGAGTGTTGTAACAGAATTAATTGTTTCAAATCCATGGCAATTGAAGTTTCGTTTTATTGATTAAAAGTGTTACAATGTCTAATCAATCAAGGAAATACAACAAAATTAACTAGTCTTGCATCTTTTATTGTCACTAAAGCCAAAGTCTGCCTATATGTATCTTGATCATCTTATGCAACAGTTCCTGAAAAACACATGTGAAAATAGGTACGTCAGCATAAAAATGCCTGTGAGATACATAGGTTTTGTGAAAATAGGTTCCATGACTTATGTTTGAGAAAATGTTTAGTCATGAACCTTGTAATTTGCTTTGTTTTGTAAATCATTTGAAAAACAATGAGTTCAGATGATATGTATAAAATAAGTGAATAATGTATGGTTAAATGAATAACCATAGTAAAATGGGTATGTATAAGATAAGTTGTTTGTAAAACAATGTCTTGTGAAAAGTATGTTATTTGTATAAAATGTTATATGTATCAAACTGAAATGATTCAAATAACGCTACAATATGTAATACCATACAAACACTTATATATAGGAAGTACCAGCGGCGTATCCACCATGCTTGTATCATATTACACACGTATCGTTACTTAATCACTTAATCAAACCAAACCAATGTCAAAATGTCTATGTCAAATATCCATGTCAAATGTCTATGTCAAATATCCATGTCAAATGTCTATGTCAAATATCCATGTCAAATGTCTATGTCAAAATATCATGTATGGCAAGTGAAATGTCTCAACTAAACCATATACACAAAAACAAAGTATTGAAGTAAAACTTGGTTTAAATCAAAGTTATGTTTTGTGGGAAAATGCATGATCAAATGTCAATCATGTTAAAATGTCTATGCCGAAATGTCTATGTCAAATACGGTTCACACGGTTCACAGATACAAACGGTTCACAGATATCAACGGATCACAGCCAAATGATTACAACGGTTCAATATGTAGTAAAATGTGTTCATATGCTGGATAAGCATATGCAACAGAAAAGCAATGAGAAACGAGGTACTAAGTACGCACACAATGGGCATACATAGCATGAAATGTAATGTAAAACGATGTACTAAGTACGCACACAATGGGCATACATAGCATAAAATGTAATGAAATCATGTACTATAATGTACTAATGAACATAGCAAGTATATGATGTCAAAACAGGAAAGCATGAAAGTAACAAGTAGGCACATGTGTTCCACCCCAAAACAGTTTGGAAAACAGTAAAAGAGGGGTCTATGTACTCACCTGAGATTGCTCAGTAGTCCTTGAGTAACAACTAAACAATGCTAGAGATCGCGGATATCAAACGGCACCTAGTATAGGTAGCTACATTAATAAACCGGACCTAAATCGGAGGATCGGGTAGCATTAGGGTTTGTAAACCAAACGAGTGTAGAGACTCGTGTCTTTTGGTTTAACAAAGCCTACATACTAAATGAAACTTAACCTAAGTGTCTACGACCCATTACGACCCGTTTAGGTAGCTTATGCTACTTTAACGCGTCGTTCGCGTGAAATGCGTTCGGACCGCCTAACTAGCCCTATGACAAGTGTTATATGCCTAAACATATTACATAATCAGTTATGTGACAAAGGTTTAGGTTACATATGCTTAATTACCAATTATACATGAAAAGGGTATTCTGGTAATTTACATAAGGCATATAAACTACCTATCATACAACTACTTAAACGTCGTGACCATAAGGTATAACCTCGGAAGGTTATTCCCTACCTACTATGGTCACCTAATGTGTTTGGTCGGATCCTAATGATCGACCAAACTGGGTCGGGTTCGAGGTATAAGCGATTTATCAGATCGCTTACCCTACGACCCTAGACAACGTGGTAATCAGTAGGCATAGTCCCAAAGGACTATAACCATCGTGATTACAATCACGTTGCGAAGTTCAAACGAACTTCGCATTGACCATTACTGGTCAACGCTGAAAGTCAAACAAAGTTTGACTTTCTGACTCGAAAAGCAGTAAAATAAGGAAAAGAACGAAAGAATACTTACCCAGGGTCCCCGAATGCTAACCTAGATCAAAATAGCTCAGGTATGAAACGAAGGTTCCAACTTAGAGTCTTTTCAATCAGATTTGTGGGTTTTTAAGCCAAAGGGGGGGTGGGTATTTATAGATAAAGTAGAGCCGCTAGGATCGTTTCTTGAATATCGTGCCACGATCCGAGCCGTACACTTGTCACAAAGGTTATGGAGCCACATATGCTCCTAATCTTAGTGATTAAGCAAGTTGCAAACATGTGGTTGTGGTTAATCAGCTGAAATCTGATTGCAAATACACTTAATCTGGTCAGGTTAGGCAGTCGCGTAGCGCTAGTGCAAAGGCACTATGCAGTCGCGCTACGCTAGCACCTCCCTGTTTCAGAAATGTTTCAAAAGTGGCAGAAATGGTCCCTGCACGTGTTTAAGGCCTTTTTCGATGCGTTTGAACCCCGTTAACCTCATTTCAAGGCTCTAAAATGAAGTTAAAGTATAGGGAACTCAAAACATGCTCAAAAATATGTCGGATGTCGGTTCGTTTGGTCGTACGATCGCGATGTTCGCTTAATTACGACGGAATGCGCATAAGCGCGAAAAACGATCCAAATGACGCGACGAATGGATTTTTCTTAAGGAGAACACTAAAATATAATGTAGTCATGCTTACATAAATTTTTGGATGTCCAGATGTATTCAGAACGTAAGTTATGCGCGAAAATGCAAACTTGTGCACTTTTTGACACTTTTAGTCCCTGAATGACACAAAAGTTTATTTTAGCACACCGAACCCCTCAAAGCCTATTTCTAAGCTATGTAAAGGATATTTATGGTATGTTTAACTTATGGTCATGTTCCGGAATGTCTGTTACAGTTCAAATTGGCATACTTTCGCAGTTTGTCAACTTTAGTCCCTGTAAGCGATTTAACATGTTTTTGCCATACCAAAGCCTTCAAAACTTATTTCTAAGTTATGTAAAGGTTATTTAAGGTATGTTAAGCCTATTTCAGTATTCCGGAGTGTTCGTTGGATTAAACTGGTTATATTTACGCATCAGTGCGCGTATAACCTTCCAGAAAGCGATATAGTGTTTGAAATCGAACAAGAATTGATATGTGTAAACGATACACATATTTTTACAAATCCCAAGTATGAAATACAATATTTCACTGGTTGGGCATTTGTTTGATGGTTGAAATGACACAGGTGTTACAGTCTCCCCTACTTTAGGAAATTTCGTCCCGAAATTAATTCGTAGGAGTCTGTCTATGACTTTGTTTTCAAATAGTCATTCAAAGATATATAAAGCATAATCTGATTATTTTCCTCAACGGATATTTTTCAGAAGCGAAAATGAACGAACAGAGTCATTTTCTTCAACGGGTTCTTCGGAAATGGAGAATAAAGGAATTAACTAAACGGATATACATTTCTCTCAACGGATATTCTTCAGAACGAAAATGAACAAACGGGGTCATTTTCCTCAACGGTTTGTTCTCCAGAATTTGAAATGAAAGAAAAATCAACGGATATTCATTTCTCTCAACGGATATTCTTCAGAACGAAAATGAACAAACGGGGTCATTTTCCTCAACGGATTGTTCTTCAGAATTTGAAATGAAAGAAAAATCAACGGATATTCATTTCCTCAACGGATAAATCTTCAGAAACGAAAATGAACTAACGGAGTCATTTTCAACGGTTATTTCCTCAGAGTTGGAAATGAAGGATTTCACAACGGATATTCATTTCCTCAACGGATAAATCTTCAGAAACGAAAATGAACTAACGGAGTTATTTTCAACGGTTGCTTCCTCAGAGTTGGAAATGAAGGATTACACAACGGATATTCATTTCCTCAACGGATAAATCTTCAGAAACGAAAATGAACTAACGGAGTCATTTTCAACGGTTGCTTCCTCAGAGTTGGAAATGAAGGATTACACAACGGATATTCATTTCCTCAATGGATAAATCTTCAGAAACGAAAATGAACTAACGGAGTCATTTTCAACGGTTGCTTCCTCAGAGTTGGAAATGAAGGATTTCACAACGGATATTCATTTCCTCAACGGATATTCTTTAGAACGAAAATGAATGGATAATTCATTTTCCTCAACGGTTATTCTTCAGAATGGAAATGAAAAGATAAACAACGGATATTCATTTCCTCAACGGATATTCTTCAGAAGTGAAAAATGCATAGCTAGTTCATTTTTCCTCAACGGATGCTTCATCAGAATTGGAAATGAATAGGGTTAACTCTTGATACATGATAGAACTTGCTGTGATTTCTGTGCACTAAATTCCATAATTATGTATGCATCCATAATTACGTAATTCCTTGCACAGTCCGCACAGTTTGTTTTGGAATGTTGTGGGGAAAGATATCAAACCTGAGATGAGAGTGACTAGACTACCATAGGGTCCTTTTAATTAGATCAACAGAGGATCTTCTTAATTAGGCCACTAAGGAGTCCTTTCAGCTATATCATCACATGATATCCCTAACCAGATTTTTGGATCAATCTGTTTAACTAGACCACTAAAGGGGTCAAATTTTGAGGTAGTACATTATAATCCAAGGGACTTTAACTACAACGTAGAAGTCCATTAAGGGTTTAAGTAGTACCTTTGGGTATCCTATTATGAATCTCTTGCACAAAGATATGTAAGATTTTACGAGGATTTGAATAACATAAATTGGATCACATGACACATAAAGGATAACACATAAGCACATAACCACATAATTGTTTAATTGTTATTTTCTTGTTATTGATTGCTATTAACTTGGCGCCTCGTACATCGTCTCTCTTGGAAGAAACGGGTACTTAGGATTTTCGTGGAAACGCAAGAGATTATACAAGGGAAGAAATTTGGAAGTAGTCTGTTCTTCAAGGAATGCGGTTCCTTGATTGTCGGTATTGTAGGGGATATGTTTATACATGCAACCACATAAACATATTGAAATGTAAATGAAAGATTTATTTATAAACAACAATAACAACAACTGTTTCATAGATTGATAAAAGAAAATAATACACAAGGCTCGGTTATTTTCTAAACAGCGTTATCTTCTGTCGGTCAGATACTCATCCCTGCGCTGGATTTGCATCAGCAAGTCTTGGGCAATTTCTACTAAAATGGCCCATCTCGCCACAGTTGTAGCAAGATCCCAGTGGGAAACGAGCTTGAGCAGGATTGTTGTTAATCTGATTTGGTGCTGCTACTGTTGGGCAAACCCTCGCTGTATGACCTATAAGTCCGCAAACTTGGCATGTGCGGCACTTCACACCAGTATGATGATGTAGGCCACATTGGTTGCACAAGGGTGCAGTTCCTTTGTAGGGTTTCCTGGCAGGGGGTTGAGCTGGTTGGTTGGGGACGGCTTGATCATTGTGAGCGACCACGGCGAAGTTCTGAGAAGCCTTTCGCTTCTTTGACTTCTTAGAGGATCCAGTCTGTTCATCCATGGTCTTTGATTCCTCGATTGGTTTCGATTCCTCGACCAGTTTCTTGTCACCCTTTCGGAAAAGCTTACGTTTCCTGATCTGCGATTCAGTCAAGGTTGCAGATAACTCAATGGCCTGCCTAACAGTAGTAGGGTTGCTACCAGTCAAAATGTCTTGTATTGAGTCGGGAAGGCCATCAATGTACTTTTCGATCGCCTTATCCAAAGGCGTGACCATGTTTGGGCATAACAGACTTAACTCCTCATAACGGTCCGTGTAGGCTCGATGCTCACCGCTGTCTTGCTTAAGATCATCAAATTCCCTTTCCAAAGCCCTGATCTCGTGACGAGGACAAAACTCCTTCATCATGAGAGCCCTAAGTTCGGCCCATGTCTGTGCTAGAGCAACTTCTGCACCACGATCTCTCATAACCCCATTCCACCACGTAAGGGCTCTCTTCTGGAACACACTCGAAGCAAACTCGACCTTGCGATTGTCAGGACACTGCACATGGCGGAAAGTATTCTCAATGCTCTCGAACCATTGAAGAAGCCCAGTCGCTCCCTCAGAACCACTAAACTTGAGTGGTTTCGCCGAGTTAAAACTCTTGAAATTGCATGGACCATTGTTGTTGTTGTTGGCTTGATTCCATTGAGCAAAGAGGTTTGGGAATTGAGCAGCCATTTGCTGCGCAATGATTTCTGCCAATTCGGCAGTCGCTATCTGGCTTTCGCGTCGAGGAGGCATTCTAAAAGAGGAAACATGAAATGAAACGAGTGAGAGGATTAGACGAAAAGAATGAGATGAAACAATTCTGATGAAAGCAATGGATAGTGGTCATTTGTTTGTTACTACAAAGCAACAAACGACCTCGGTGAATAATCAAAGTAAATAGGTCAAAAATAATGTATCGCGAAGACATGCTCGCCTATAAGTGAACACTCATCCCAAGAATTCCCAGGTAAGCACAACTGGTCTCGCGTCTGATGAGATGTATACGAAGTGCTTGCCTAGACAGAAAACCCAGAATACAGGCATTCACCCTTCCAGTTTGCACGTGTTCACATTATTTAAAACCCAAAACCTTGACGAGATTTTGAAAACTCAAAGGGGTTCAAAACCATATAACAGAGGGTTCAAAACCTAGTAATCAATCATCCTAGAACAGATGATTAGTTTTCAAAGCGGTTTTGAAATTTATGTTCTTGTTGTGGTCGTCGCCTAAGGATAGGTGACAGTATTGTTTTATGACTAAACGCAAGTAAACTCGCGTTAGGGTCCTAAGAAGGTTATAGACTAGGTCAAAGCATTACTAATTACTAATAACCTAATTCCCTATAACCATTGGCTCTGATACCATCTTTTCTGTCACACCCCGACCACGTAGAACATACGAAACGTGGCGGAAATGTCGGGGAGTGTTGTAACAGAATTAATTGTTTCAAATCCATGGCAATTGAAGTTTCGTTTTATTGATTAAAAGTGTTACAATGTCTAATCAATCAAGGAAATACAACAAAATTAACTAGTCTTGCATCTTTTATTGTCACTAAAGCCAAAGTCTGCCTATATGTATCTTGATCATCTTATGCAACAGTTCTTGAAAAACACATGTGAAAATAGGTACGTCAGCATAAAAATGCCTGTGAGATACATAGGTTTTGTGAAAATAGGTTCCATGACTTATGTTTGAGAAAATGTTTAGTCATGAACCTTGTAATTTGCTTTGTTTTGTAAATCATTTGAAAAACAATGAGTTCAGATGATATGTATAAAATAAGTGAATAATGTATGGTTAAATGAATAACCATAGTAAAATGGGTATGTATAAGATAAGTTGTTTGTAAAACAATGTCTTGTGAAAAGTATGTTATTTGTATAAAATGTTATATGTATCAAACTGAAATGATTCAAATAACGCTACAATATGTAATACCATACAAACACTTATATATAGGAAGTACCAGCGGCGTATCCACCATGCTTGTATCATATTACACACGTATCGTTACTTAATCACTTAATCAAACCAAACCAATGTCAAAATGTCTATGTCAAATATCCATGTCAAATGTCTATGTCAAATATCCATGTCAAATGTCTATGTCAAATATCCATGTCAAATGTCTATGTCAAAATATCATGTATGGCAAGTGAAATGTCTCAACTAAACCATATACACAAAAACAAAGTATTGAAGTAAAACTTGGTTTAAATCAAAGTTATGTTTTGTGGGAAAATGCATGATCAAATGTCAATCATGTTAAAATGTCTATGCCGAAATGTCTATGTCAAATACGGTTCACACGGTTCACAGATACAAACGGTTCACAGATATCAACGGATCACAGCCAAATGATTACAACGGTTCAATATGTAGTAAAATGTGTTCATATGCTGGATAAGCATATGCAACAGAAAAGCAATGAGAAACGAGGTACTAAGTACGCACACAATGGGCATACATAGCATGAAATGTAATGTAAAACGATGTACTAAGTACGCACACAATGGGCATACATAGCATAAAATGTAATGAAATCATGTACTATAATGTACTAATGAACATAGCAAGTATATGATGTCAAAACAGGAAAGCATGAAAGTAACAAGTAGGCACATGTGTTCCACCCCAAAACAGTTTGGAAAACAGTAAAAGAGGGGTCTATGTACTCACCTGAGATTGCTCAGTAGTCCTTGAGTAACAACTAAACAATGCTAGAGATCGCGGATATCAAACGGCACCTAGTATAGGTAGCTACATTAATAAACCGGACCTAAATCGGAGGATCGGGTAGCATTAGGGTTTGTAAACCAAACGAGTGTAGAGACTCGTGTCTTTTGGTTTAACAAAGCCTACATACTAAATGAAACTTAACCTAAGTGTCTACGACCCATTACGACCCGTTTAGGTAGCTTATGCTACTTTAACGCGTCGTTCGCGTGAAATGCGTTCGGACCGCCTAACTAGCCCTATGACAAGTGTTATATGCCTAAACATATTACATAATCAGTTATGTGACAAAGGTTTAGGTTACATATGCTTAATTACCAATTATACATGAAAAGGGTATTCTGGTAATTTACATAAGGCATATAAACTACCTATCATACAACTACTTAAACGTCGTAACCATAAGGTATAACCTCGGAAGGTTATTCCCTACCTACTATGGTCACCTAATGTGTTTGGTCGGATCCTAATGATCGAACAAACTGGGTCGGGTTCGAGGTATAAGCGATTTATCAGATCGCTTACCCTACGACCCTAGACAACGTGGTAATCAGTAGGCATAGTCCCAAAGGACTATAACCATCGTGATTACAATCACGTTGCGAAGTTCAAACGAACTTCGCATTGACCATTACTGGTCAACGCTGAAAGTCAAACAAAGTTTGACTTTCTGACTCGAAAAGCAGTAAAATAAGGAAAAGAACGAAAGAATACTTACCCAGGGTCCCCGAATGCTAACCCAGATCAAAATAGCTCAGGTATGAAACGAAGGTTCCAACTTAGAGTCTTTTCAATCAGATTTGTGGGTTTTTAAGCCAAAGGGGGGGTGGGTATTTATAGATAAAGTAGAGCCGCTAGGATCGTTTCTTGAATATCGTGCCACGATCCGAGCCGTACACTTGTCACAAAGGTTATGGAGCCACATATGCTCCTAATCTTAGTGATTAAGCAAGTTGCAAACATGTGGTTGTGGTTAATCAGCTGAAATCTGATTGCAAATACACTTAATCTGGTCAGGTTAGGCAGTCGCATAGCGCTAGTGCAAAGGCACTATGCAGTCGCGCTACGCTAGCACCTCCCTGTTTCAGAAATGTTTCAAAAGTGGCAGAAATGGTCCCTGCACGTGTTTAAGGCCTTTTTCGATGCGTTTGAACCCCGTTAACCTCATTTCAAGGCTCTAAAATGAAGTTAAAGTATAGGGAACTCAAAACATGCTCAAAAATATGTCGGATGTCGGTTCGTTTGGTCGTACGATCGCGATGTTCGCTTAATTACGACGGAATGCGCATAAGCGCGAAAAACGATCCAAATGACGCGACGAATGGATTTTTCTTAAGGCGAACACTAAAATATAATGTAGTCATGCTTACATAAATTTTTGGATGTCCAGATGTATTCAGAACGTAAGTTATGCGCGAAAATGCAAACTTGTGCACTTTTTGACACTTTTAGTCCCTGAATGACACAAAAGTTTATTTTAGCACACCGAACCCCTCAAAGCCTATTTCTAAGCTATGTAAAGGATATTTATGGTATGTTTAACTTATGGTCATGTTCCGGAATGTCTGTTACAGTTCAAATTGGCATACTTTCGCAGTTTGTCAACTTTAGTCCCTGTAAGCGATTTAACATGTTTTTGCCATACCAAAGCCTTCAAAACTTATTTCTAAGTTATGTAAAGGTTATTTAAGGTATGTTAAGCCTATTTCACTATTCCGGAGTGTTCGTTGGATTAAACTGGTTATATTTACGCATCAGTGCGCGTATAACCTTCCAGAAAGCGATATAGTGTTTGAAATCGAACAAGAATTGATATGTGTAAACGATACACATATTTTTACAAATCCCAAGTATGAAATACAATATTTCACTGGTTGGGCATTTGTTTGATGGTTGAAATGACACAGGTGTTACACTATGGTTCTTATGTTTGAAATCTTCATAGCATATCAATTAAAAAATTGAAAGAAAATCCTTATGTGGGGCCCATTATGAACCATCCACAATGGGGGGGGGGTGTCTTGTTCCGTTTCAAACACTTGTTACCTATTCTAGTTACATGTTAAGTGTTATGTTTAGGGATTTAAGTGTTTTAAGTGTTTTAAGATGTAATATGATATTTGGTGATCATAACTAGCTTTGTAACATTAAAACAATGCTTCTAGTTAAATTTTGGTGTTTCGGGTTGTAACACCTGTGCCTCCAAGGCCATCAAACAAATACCAAACCAATGAAATATTATATTTCATACTTGGGATTTGTAAAAATATGTGTATCATTTGCACATATCAATTCTTGTTCAATTTCAAACTCTAAATCGCTTTCTGGAAGGTTATACGCGCACCGATGCGTAAATATAACCAGTTTAATGCAAAAAACACTCCGGAATAGTGACATAGGCTTAACATACCTTAAATAACCTTTACATAACTTAGAAATAAGTTTTGAAGGCTTTGGTATGGCAAAATCAAGTTAAATCGCTTACAGGGACTAAACTTGACAAACTGCGAAAGTATGCCAATTCGAACTGTAACAGACATTCCGGAGCATGACCATAAGTTAAACATACCATAAATACCCTTCACATAGCTTAGAAATAGGCTTTGAGGTGTTCGGTATGCTAAAATAAACTTTTGTGTCATTCAGGGACTAAAAGTGTCAAAAAGTGCACAAGTTTGCATTTTCGCGCATAACTTACGTTCTGAATACATCCGGACATCCAAAAATTTATGTAAGCATGACTACATTATATTTTAATGTTCGCCATAAGAAAAATCCATTCGTCGCGTCATTTGGATCGTTTTTCGCGCTTATGCGCATTCCGTCGTAATTAGCCGAACAACGCAACTGTACGGCTAAACGAACCGACATCCGAGATATTTTTGAGAAAATTTTAAGTTACCTTTACTTTAACTTCATTTTAGAGCTTTGAAATGGGGTTAACGGGCCTTAAACGCGTCGGAAAAGGCCTTATTACACTACAGGGACCAAATCTGCCATTTTTGAAACTTTCTGTGAAGAAACATTGAATCTGGTCTATACCACCTTTGCACATGGTTTTGGGCAATACTAGGGGTTGTTTTGATTTGCACATGGTTTTGGGAAATACCATGGGCTCACATGGTTTTGTAAAACCATTATCTTGAGGTGTAAGGCCAAGATCAAAGCACGGTTTCCAAGAAACGATCTTAACGGTGGACCTTTTACTATAAATACCCCACCCCCCATGCTTCATAATCACTAGAATTTTGATCTTAGAAACTCTAAGTTGAAACCATTGTTTCATACCTGAGATTCTCGGATCGAAATTAGCATTCGGGGACCCTTCGTAAGTATTCTTTCGTTCTTTTATTGCTTTTCGAGTCTTTCGAGTCTGAAAGTCAAACTTTGTTTGACTTTCTACATTGACCAGTTATGGTCAATGCGAAGTTCGTTTGAACTTCGCAACGTGAGTGTAATCACGTTGGTTATAGTCCCTTGGGACTATGCCTACTGATTACCACGTTGTCTAGGGTCGTAGGGTAAGCGATCTAATAAATCGCTTATACCTCGAACCCGACCCATTTGGTCGATCATTAGGATCCGACCAAATACATTAGGTGACCATAGTAGGTAGGGAATAACCTTCCGAGGTTATACCCTATGGTCACATCGTTTGAGTAGTTGTATGATAGGTAGTTTATATGCCTTAGGTAAATTACCAGAATACCCTTTTCATGTATAATTGGTAATTAAGCATATGTAACCTAAACCTTTGTCACATAACTGATTATGTAACATGTTTAGGCATATTCTACTTGTCATAGGACTAGTTAGGCGGTCCGAACGCGTTTCACGCACACGACGCGTTAAAGTAGCATAAGCTACCTTAATGGGTCGCGATGGGTCGAAAGCACTTAGGTTTGGTTTCATTGTAGTATGTAGGCCTTGTTAAACCATATCATATGAGTTCCAATACTCATTTGGTTTACCAAGCCTCATCCTATCCGATCTCCCGATTTAAGTCCGGTTTATTTATATAGTTTTAGATTGTCGACTGATTCCGTGCTCTCTCTAGCTTTGTTTGGTTGTTGTTCAAGACCTCTAAGCATTCTCAGGCGAGTACATTATTCCCCTATTTTACTGCTTTCAATTGTTTTGGGGTGACTCATATGTGCTAAATGTTTTCAAGGCTTTAACGATGATAACAAAACGATTTTCGATGTTATAACAATGGTTTCAAAAACGATTAAGACGATTTATACAAAACTAATAACGATTTCGATAAGGTGAATGAACTTGTTGGTTGGGTTACATAACAAATGGCATTCATTAGCAATGATCAAGCCGACCAGTATTAGGTTATGGTACCATAGGATCTGACAAGTCCCGTTATTTACTACACCCGTAGTTATGTGTGGGTGTTGTGGGTAGCGACTGAATCTGTAATTGTTAATTTACTCTTTGGTAAGGGTTTATTAATGCGAGTTGTTAATCTATCCTTTGGTAAGGGTTTATTAATGCGAATTGTTAATCTATCCTTTGGTAAGGGTTTATTAATGCGAGTCAAGAAGGTTTGAATGTTATTAGCGAGACGACCATTTAAGTAGTTTCACGACTTAAAACGAATTTAACGATCGGGTAAACAATTGGTTTTCACACGATGTTTTAACGATTGGGTAAACGATTGGCTTCAAAGCGATATACGATTGGGTTTTGGTTATACATATTACATGATTTACATTGGGCATGAACATTACTTTGGTGGTTTGGTTTGATTAAGTGATTAAGTAACGATGCGTGTGTAATATGATACAAACATGGTGGATACGCCGCTGGTACTTCCTATATATAAGTGTTTGTATGGTATTACATATTGTAGCGTTATTTGAATCATTTCAGTTTGAGACATAGAACATTTTATACAAGTAACATACTTTTCACAAGACAATTATTTACAAACAACTTATCTTATACAAACTCATTTTACATGGTTATTCATTTAATCATGCATTATTCTCTTATTTATACATATCACTTGAACTTATTATTTTTCAAATGATTTACAAAGACAAAGCAAATTACAAGGTTCATGACTAAACATTTTCTTAAAACAGAAGTCATGAATCTTATTTTTCACAAAACCTATGTACTCGCCAGCATTTCTTTGCTGACCTCGTTTTCACATATGTTTCAGGTATTGTTGAAAGATATCGATTGATAGGATGCATGCTCACATAGGACTGGACAAGGCCTTAGTGACTCAATAATAATGATAGACTATGTTTAAATTGTGTATTTAGATTTCCAGACAATGTAATTATTCAACGTTTAATAAAACGAAACACTTTTTGGTATCCATGGTTATGAAACATTAATTCTGTTGCAACACGCCCCGATGTTTCCGCCGCGATTTGTTGTTTTACGCGGTCGGGGTGTGACACGGGTAGTGTCCGGTTGTTCGTTTGGATACCGGTTTGTTAAAGTGCTAAATTGCGCAGTTTAGTGTGCAATATGATGTCTTTTATGACAGTTTTGATTCCCAGCACTTAGCAAGTTATTCTGGACCATTAAACCACATTTCTGCATTATATTTTGGGGTTAAAATGTTGAATTTTGCTGTTTTCTACAGAATTCTGCTATTTTATTGTGTTTTGGGCATTTTCTAGTACTTAAATCGTCACTCGGAAGGCAGTTTTATAGTCCCTACTTTCCTACATCATATTCTAGTGTAACTCTTGGTTCCGGGGCTCATTCTGTGTTCTAACAACATGTCTGTCTGAGTGCTGAACTCCTGTCAGTACTTCTAGTTTATCTGATCAATGTACTAGTTTCATTCTGTGCACTAATTCAACTGTCTCATGTTGTATTTAACATTCATAAACAACATGCAATCATGTAATGTATTTGTATGTCTATGAAAAAAATCAGAAAATCATTCATATCATTAATTCAATCATGCACATTCATAAGTTACAAATTACTGTATATATTGTACGGAATACATGGAAAAGTGCCAGTTGTCACATTCTCCCCCCGTTAAAAGAATTTCGTCCCGAAATTCAAGCTGCGTTATCGGTTGCAGGGGAGTTGTTAAACTAAAGCAGATACTTTCATTTGATCTGGTCTTCACGCTCCCATGTAAACTCTGGGCCATGACATGAATT
>JARYGA010015646.1:0-26486 GCA_030545235.1 Helianthus tuberosus
CTGGATGGATTAGGAGATTGAAAATTGACCATGGTATCTCAATGATCTGCCTACAAGAAACTATGTATGCGAAAGGTAACAGGATTCGGTTTGAGAATTTCTGGGATAGACAAAATTTCGTAGCTGACTGGGTGGATGCGGTCGGGCAATCTGGGGGCTTAGGCACTATATGGGACTCTAATTGTTTCCATATGACAAACTCAGTTAAAGATCAAATTTTCCTCTTAGTTTCTGGGTCGGTTATGGGGATCAATGGGATGTTTAATATCCTAAACGGTTATGCGCCTCAATCCACAGTAGCAAAGAGAGAGTTATGAGAAAAAATATCAACATCAAGCAAAGTATAGGAGGTTTTTGGGTAATACTTGGGGGTTTTAATTCGGTTAGGATCCCAGAATATCGAAGGAACTCCAGGTTTACACACAAGTCCATTGATGGGAATAAACTCAGCCGAATCGATAGAATCCTTGTATGTTCTGGCTTCTAGAACAAGTGGCCAAAAGCTTCATACCGGGCGATTGCTAGAGAACTCTCGGACTACAGTCCTATCATGCTGCTATCGGCGCACTCGAATTTTGGTAAGATCCCATTCAAATTATTTAACTCATGGTTAGAATACCCGGAGTTATGCAGCCTTGTGCGAAAAAACTGCAAGTGATTTTCAAGGTGAAGACCAGGCCGACGTCATGTTTAAAAAAATTAAAGTCCATAAAGGAAGAAGTAAAAAGATGGATCAAAGAGAAGAATGAAACGGACCTCGAAGAATTGAAAAATGTCGAGGAAACTATGAAGAATTTGGATGCTTTGGTGGAAATTAGGGACTTGACCGAGGCTGAGAAGAAAATTAACTTGGATTCAAAAAGAATAATAAGCGAGATTAATGATAAAAAATTGGTGGATCTAAGGCAAAAAGCAAGAGTCCGTTGGGCTTCATTTGGTGATGAAAATCCGGCATACTTTCATGGTTGCATCAATAGTCGTATTGATCGTAGCAGGATAAATGGATTGATTATCAACAACGAATGATGCATCAACCCAATGGCTATAAAATCTGCAGCAATGATCTTTTTTGGTAACCGACTAAGGGAGCCAATAAAAAACAGGCCTAACTTTCAATGTAAGCACCTGAAAACTCTATCAGAAGCGGATATAGAAATACAAATTGGGTCTTTTTCAAATCTGGAGGTGAAAAATGCCGTCTGGGATTGTGGGGATGACCGGGCTCCGGGCCCTGATGGTTTCAATTTCATATTTATCAAGTACTTCTTGGATGTTCAGAGCGTGGATATATTCAACCTGATGCAACACTTTCATGAAACCGGTGTTATCAGTCATGGATGTTCATCTTCTTTCATTACGTTAATCCCGAAGACAACCAACGCTTCAAGCTTAAATGAGTTTCGTCCAATAAACGTCATTGGTTGCATAAGCAAAATAATATCGAACGTCCTGGCCAATCGACTTAAATTGGTAATACATTCGATTATTTCTGAAGAGCAATCTGCTTTGTTAACTACCCGCAACATCCTCGATGGACCGATGATCATCAATGAAGTATTATCTTGGGTTAAGCAAGCAAATACAAAAGCAATGCTACTAAAGGTCGATTTTAATAAAGCTTTTGATTCCATTTCTTGGTCCTTTATCGACTCGGTTTTAGATCAAATGTTATTCCCGAATAAATGGAGAGTGTGGATCAAAGGTGTTCTGAAGTCCTCTCGCTCCTCGGTGCTCGTCAAGGGGTCCCCTTCTAAAGAATTATCCTATGAACGTGGAGTGCGACAGGGAGATCCTTTATCCCCGTTCCTTTTTATTCTTGCAATGGAAGCTTTCTCATCATTTGTGATGACTGCCTCGGATATGGGATTAATTCGTGGAATACCTATTCCTAATGGAGGTCCATCATTAACCCACTTAATTTTTGCGGATGATGTTCTTATTGCAGGGGAATGGTCACAAGCAAATGCAAGAAACTTTCAAAGGATTATGAGCCGTTTTGCCCTCGTCTCCGGTCTCCGCCCAAACTACAGTAAATCTAGTCTATATGGTGCTAGAGTGTCGGGGGATGAAATTACAGAAATGGCTACTGCTATTAAATGTCAAGATGGAGCTTTTCCCTGTAGGATCGTATTCTGACCCGAACGAGTCTATCAGAGGAGTCTCGATCAGTTACAGGTGCGGAAAACAAGTAACCAACATAGAAACAGTTAGATCTTCACTTTAAACACACTTTTGATTGATATTACAGCATTTACAATCAAATCTCACACCGGCAGCACCTCGGTATGGATAACAAGAACACCCTTAACTGGTTTCGCTCATGCAACATATATATAGGGCAGGAGATTTTGCTCATATGGACATGATGTCCATATAAGCGAAACCTGTCATGTTCAAATAAGCGAAACTACCTCCTAAGGGCCCTATGAGCGAAACGTCTTTACTAAACACAATATTCTTCCTACTTTCTTGTAAAACGTGCCCTAATCTAACATTCTAAGACTAAGACTCGATACAAGACGAAGTCGACAGATGTATGCACTAACAGACTCCCCCTCAGATGTTGACGAGTCGTCCATCGAGTCTTTGACAATATCATGTCTTCACTTCTTCAGTCTTGATCAGTCTCTGGGCTTCACTATCTCAATCTCTTTTTGCAGGTCTTCAGACTCCCCCTTGCGATATGCTGGCATTTCTTCAGTTCATCAGCATCATCAGCTTTAGGATCGTTGTCTGGCTTTCCATCTAACAGCTTCTTAATATCAATTATCCTGACTCTTCATGTCTCAAGATCATTGCCTGGCTACCTCCAATCAGAGTCCTCAGGTATCGGAACCTGGCTCTCATCTAGCTCTGATCTTAGAAATGAATACCCTGGCTCATCTTATTCTGCAAAAACTCTACCTCAAAGTAAATTTCTCTCATATACATATTTCAAACATATAAACTTGCACTAACTCAGACTCTCCTACAAAACCCAAACAAAATGATTTTTCAATCTGATGAACCACTTGAAGGTTTGATAAAAAATAATCAGTTTAAAAACAAATTCCCCCTCAAATTATACTCATCATGTTTAGCACTCAGAATTTTGAAAATCAGCTTTTCAATATCAGTTGTCAAAAATCTTTTTGAATTTTCTGAAATTTTATGCTAAAACACACTGAAAATCTTTTTGGATTTTGAGATATTAAGAAATGCAATAAAGAAATATTTACAGACATTATTTTTGTGAGTTCGTGTAAGAGGATCATATCAGTTTATGAGACAAGTCACCAACACCGTTAAGCTATATTTCATTTTAAGTTTTAAACAATTCACTTAGATTGTCAGTATACTGGTCCATTTAAATTTTCACACAAATTTCAACTGATCCGAGATACGATGTTAATGTTTTAAGAGACTTAAACTTATCCATGTGTCCCAGTACTTGAATATACTCCCGTATCCAGATCCCAATAATCAGTCTTACAAGTGAGTATACCACAGATGATATCTGTAAGGGAATAAATTATAGTACGAAACCGTGAGAGCTCAGGTCAGAACTTCCGTTCAGCAGAGAGATGACGGCTCGACTTTCGGTGTGTCCCCTTTAGAGGATCTTTTGTTTACAACAACAATGACTATCAATTTTATTGTTTCATCAATTTGCTGAGGGCGGCGCTATTTTTCAAGCAAGCGGAAAGTATTCTCCGGGGACTAGGCCATTGCTTCCGCAAAATCAGAAGTCCCGGGATAATACCCCAGATATCACTGAGCATAAAGACCTAGTATCTCAGAAAGAGGGACCTTTCAAACAAGATTTCGGGGGTTACCCATATATCCAAGAAGTTGTTCCCCACGATATAAGCAAGTTTGATTTTAGGTTTATATCTCGTCACAATCTACTAAATGTGCAAAAACCTACTGGCATATCCGCAGTGAGATTGTTTATCACATTTTTAACTTTACATTTCTTTAGCATGTTGTGACAGTCCACTGATGTACTATCATTTCCTCTATTCACAACGAAACTCATTTTTGAATTTTATCATGTTTTTGTCTTTTTCAAATTTTCAAATGTTTTTGGATTTTCTGAAATTTTCTACTCCCCCTAAAATGCAAACACATTTTAGGAAATTTGAAAACAAACTATACAGAAAAGAGACAACTGATATCAAATCACCTCAATACGCCATCCACTAGGCATAAACAATCAGAACTTCCCCTTACACAAAACTATTTTCTCATTATGATTTCAAAACACTTAAGTTTGTTTTAACCAAAATGATTTTTCCGGAAAATAAGTTTTGTTGATTTTATCACTTGTAAAATTAGGAGTTTGGTTCATCATATCGTCCATTCAATATCTTGTATATGGATTACATCAAGTTCAAACTAATGACCTTGATTAATCACTTTGTACCTCTTGTAAAAATATTCACAACATTCAAGCCTATGTAGGAATAAACCTCTACACAAACCATTTTACCAATCAAGATGCCGATTCCTGCTTCGCCCTTACCAACCTGGAAGCTCCGGCAAGTCACACTTATCCTGTAATTTTTTTTTTTTTTAAGATTCAATCACACAATCAATTACTAAGAAAGATGCCGATTCCTGATCCGCAATTACAAACTTGGGATCTCCGGCAAGTCAGGTTTTTCAATGAAAGAAAATATCCACCCAAGCTTGACCAGCCTTGGGTGTTTTCAATTCAGAAGCAGTTGGAGTGTAAGTTGCTTTCTTTTTAGCATAAAACTCCTTTACCCCTTTTACTTTCCCTTCAACCATATTCCCAAAAATGTTTTTAATATTTTCACTAAAAGCTTTTTCGACATCAAATTCTTTCTTCTCAGAATAGAATTGATTCGAAATTTCAACCTTTCCAACCTTTGATTTAAAATTCTTAGCTCTCAATGGTGGAAAATGAACATCATCCATTAGAGGCACTGAGTTTTCTCTTTTTACCTCAACCTATGGCTCCTCTGACTTTGTGGAATCAGATTCATCACCAGATTTTACCTCAAATTTCTTAACAACCCAAGCTTGATTGTCAAGGTTTCCCCTCTTATTGTAAAACCTTTTCGAACACTCACCAACCTCATATGTAGAGTTTTTAAACACTTTAAATTTTTCTGTTGGTGGTTCGGTTTTATCAACAACAACTTCTTTTAGTTTTTCTGAGACTCCCTGTTTTGTTTTTGTTGCTTGAGGACAGTTCCATGCAATATGACCAACTTCATTGCATCTGTAACAGGTTCTTGTCTCTTTTCTTTGAAAAGCTCCATACTTCATCTTTTCAGCAATAAACTCCTGGTTTGACTGTTTCCAGAATGAGCTCTTTGCTTCTTCTTCATGGCTAGTTCCTGCAACATATGTCATTTTTTATTTAAAATCTCGAACATATTTCTCATTTGTATAGTTTTCAGGTGGAATAAAACCAAGTCCTTTCTTTTTGTAGCTACGATTATGGTTTGGTTTCTTTTGAAAACCAGAACCAGAATTGTAACCCTTTTTCTTGTTCAAACATTGTTGTACTCTTGAGGTGTAAGGTTTAGGTTTTACATTAAGATTTTCATCTTTTATTTCAGAAATATTAATTTCTGTTAATTTGAAAACCTTTTTTATCAAATCAGTTTTGACACCTCTTATTGGAAACTCTTTATCAAAATATAATTTGTCAGAATCATTCAAAGTATACACAACTTCAAATGTTTCATCATTCAAATTAGATTTTGACAACAAATTTTTTTTGCTATAAACCCATTTTCCCAATGATTTTGAACTCTTTTCGGACGAACTCGAAGTTCTGACTGACTGACACGAACTTTCAGATTCGGACTTTGACTCTGACTCCTCATCCTTATCCAACACCTGATCGACCACTCGTTTTATCATTTCGGACTCATGATCTGTGTCGGACGCTGTGAACGTGATGTCAATATTGTCAGGTAAAACATCGGTTATCTCGGATTCTAACTTAATATTAACTGCCTGTTTTAGTTCTTCCTCGTTAGGTTTTCTAGGCGAGTACCCTTCCTAAATCGGAGGCGGACACTTATTATAACAGACACCCTGTTTCTTACCAGTATCCATTTTCTTCTTTGGCTTTGTTTCTTCACCTTTAAACGCTTCAAATCCTTCAACTGTTGGATAAATTCTATCAATTATGTAGTCACAACCTTTGTAACTTCGCAGCAATCTTCTGATTCTTTCATTCTCAGTTGCTTCACTATCCAACTCTTTCTTCCACTTTGCACATTCTTCTATGTACAAGTTGATCTCTTTCTGCTTTGTCATCATGGTAGCATTCATCATCTTCAAAGCTTTTTCTCTTTCAGAGTTAGTCTTCTCCAGACTATTCACATGTCTGTTCAATACATCATATGACTCTTTCAAATTTTTTACATCAAACAACAACTTTTCTTTCAATTTTTCTAACTCACTAAACTTCTCATCCTTTTCTATACATTGTTTACATGACTCTAAACAAGTAAGACAAGGTTTTGTGATTTCAACGATCTTCTCGACTTCAACTATCTTTTCAACTTCCACAATCTTCTCAACCACTTTGACTTCTTTCAATTCTTTTGCAACTTTCCTCTCTTTCAACTTCTTCAATTTTTCTGCAAAATAAAATTCAAAAGTGTCAGAAGATAAATGAGATTTTCCAATGTTTATCTGTTCAACTTCTTCATCATCATCACTAGTATCTGTTGAACTATTTTTAGAAGAAACAGATTCTTCATCTTCACTTTTCTCATCATCATATAACACAGCCATCCATTCTTTCACCAACTCTGGCTTTTGAACAATCTGAGCAATAAAAGCTTTAACATTGGGATCAGCTGGAATATACTTATCCCAGCTAAAACCTTCAGCCACTTTCTCGTCATCTTGATCAATAATGCCATAGTAAGCTTTCCTGTTTGCATCTTCGATCATTTTCCCATGTGCCGTTTGTGGATCTTTTTGTTGATGTGGTAGATGAGTAATTTGTTGATATATGGATTTCTTATAATAATCATCTTTTCCAAAAGAATCCTTTGTTCCTCTTGGCTCCTGATTCTTGCACTCTCTTTTAAAATGGCCTTTCTCCCTGCAACGAAAACATACAACTTTAGATTTATCAAAACCTAAATTAGAAAGATTTGCATCCAAGAAATCACTTCTTCCTGTAATCATTCTAAATTTTTCTGCTCTCCTCAAAACACTAGCTAATGCCCATTTAATATCCATCAGTTCCAGCTCCACTGCATCGATTTGGTCACAATCTTCCTTTGTGAGCATCGGATTGCCAATTTTTCCGGCAATCAACCCTTCATAAGATTCTAATGTAGTGACCAGTAATCCCATATGACTTTTCACAACTTCTTCAGAATAATTTTGTCCATTTTGAAGATGTAAAGCCACATTACACTGAATCAGATGCCCATTTCCGACAGATGCACTTTGAACACTTGGAGGATTTACCGTAGAGAACCTACTACTGTTAACTGATCCTTGACTGCTTGGTTCAGATTGATTTCCAGCACTACATGCAGTTTGTATCTTTGGACTAGCTTCTGCAGTTTGAACATTTCCTTTATAGTACAATTTAATATCTTGTTGATGAGTTGAACTGTTCATTCTAGCAATTTTCTGCTGCTCCAGATCTTGTGCCTCCAACTTTTCAATAAACTGTGCAATTGATAACCTGCTAACTGTCCGGAATTCTTCAATATCATCAGATATGTGCCCCATTCCTTTTGCGGTAACGCATCAGCAAGCTTTTCAACCCATTCTGCTGGAGTTTTTGTAATCTTCAACTGTGACATGGTGCGAACAAGATGACAATATCTTTCAATAAGTGTCTTTGTTGTTTCACCAGGCATGCACGTAAACAGTTCAAATTCCTTTTTCAGCAATGCTGCTTTACTCTGTAACATCTCAGTACTTCCCTCAAATTTCTTTTTAAGAGCTTCCCAGATAGAATAAGCATTTTCATCATGTTGAAGCAACACAAATATATCCTCTTTAACTGCTTGTTGTAACAAATTTATCATCATCTTTTCTGCTTTATAACTCTCTCTTTCTTGCTCCGTGAACTCTGAAATTATTTTATCAACTCCCACTGAATTCTTTGGCCTCTCATATTCAGTTTCGATGCTCTCCCAAGCTTTTAGATGATTCTCCTGAACCCAATTCTCAAACCGTTTTTTCCATCCGTGATAATCCTCAATTCCCATAAGTTTCGGGGGTTTTTGCATTGTTCCGGTTTCATTCTCCATTGTCATGGTCTTAGTAATGTCTGATGAACTAGTCGGGGTTGTAGCAAACGCGTTGTAGAACTCAGTATCCATTTTTCAATGCACGTTGTTCAAACACAGGCACTTTGTAGCGAAATTAACCAATAATCAGCTTTGGAACAAAATCAGGGTTCTGGATTGACTTTGGAGCGAAATCAGGAACCTGTAGGGATCTTATGAGCGAAATCAGTGTTCTTGGGTGTACTTAAGAGCGAAATCAGGGTCCTTATGAGCGAAATAGGAGTTTTGTTGCACCTATGAGCGAAATCAGGATTCTTGGTGAACCTTTTGAGCGAAATCAGGGGGTTAATGTGTCCTTAAAAGCGAAATTAGGATTTAAGGATGGTCTTAAAAGCGAAATTAGGGTTTAAGGATGTCCTGAAAAGCGAAATCAGGGGTTTAAAGTGCACATAAAAGCGAAATCGGGTAATGTTCTTATGAGCGAAATCAACTCAGGAAGCATTTTGGTCCATTTTTACTGTGAATTTTAAGCTCAAACTTTCAGGGATTTGTCTATGATCAATTTCCTACAGTCTGTGAAAATTTGAACAAGTTTCGACCGTAAGATCTCGTTCCGATGAAGAAAGAAAGTGTAGAAGTAAGAATTTATGATGAAATCCTGCAAATCTTTGTAGAACTCCTCCTCCTGAAGCTCTGATACCACTTGTAGGATCGTATTCTGACCCGAACGAGTCTATCAGAGGAGTCTCGATCAGTTACAGGTGCGGAAAACAAGTAACCAATGTAGAAACAGCTAGATCTTCACTTTAAACATACTTTTGATTGATATTACAGCGTTTACAATCAAATCTCACACCGGCAGCACCTCGGTATGGATAACAAGAACACCCTTAACTGGTTTCGCTCATGCAACATATATATAGGGCAGGAGATTTCGCTCATATGGACATGATGTCCATATAAGCGAAACTTGTCATGTTCAAATAAGCGAAACTACCTCCTAAGGGCCCTATGAGCGAAACCTCTTTACTAAACACAATATTCTTCCTACTTTCTTGTAAAACGTGCCCTAATCTAACATTCTAAGACTAAGACTCGATACAAGATGAAGTCGACAGATGTATGCACTAACATTCCCTTTGTATATCTTGGAGTAAAGGTTGGAGAAAACATGAACAAACTTTCGAATTGGTCTCTGGTCATTGATGCGTTCAAAGCTCGTCTCTCAAAGTGGAAGGCTACCACCCTATCTGCTGGAGGGAGATTAACACTTATCAAGAGTGTGCTTGATAGCCTGCCTACGTATTACTTTTCCTTATTCAAGGCACCAAAGTCAGTTATAGAAAGATTGGAAAAATTAAGGCGTAACTTCTTTTGGGGAGGCACAGTAGAAAAATAAAAAACGGCGTGGATCAGATGGCAGATTGCGTGTTCGTCGTTGGAAAATGGAGGTTTAAATATGGGTTCTCTATTGGACTTCAACCGTAGTTTGCTGTCCAAATTGTGCTGGAGATATAAAACCGAACCAAATCGGCTATGGAGGAAAGTAGTACATGGGTTTCACAAGTCGGCCAGAAGGTGGGAGTTCTTGCCTCTCAAATCTGGAAGAACTGGGATATGGTCGGATATGAACAAAATTGAAAAGGAATTAAAGAACAAAAGATCACATTAGGTAACCTCATAATCGGTATACCGGGAAATGGGGACTCCATCAAGTTCTGGACAGATCGATGGATGGGTAACACGTGCCTTAAAGATTTATTCCCAACCGTGTTTCGATTGGAACAAGAAAAACTATGCTCCGTCAGCGATCGCATATCGTTCAACAATAACATACCTTCTATCAATTGGTGTTGGAGTAGAGATCCTGCGAATGAGATGGAGATCAGGGAGCTTGAGGATTGCATAAACATTATCAACATTGTCCAGAGAAAAAACCGGGAAGACAAATGGTAATGGTCTAGAAGTAAGGACGGTATGTTTTTGGTTAAAAGTATTAGACAAATTCTATTGGAACCAACTTTACCGACGGTGCGACCATGGCTACCTTGGAACAAGTGGCTACCAAAAAAGGTTAATATTTTTGGTTGGAGGATCACAATAAATCGTCTTCCAACAAAAGCGGAACTTCAAATGAGGGGTATATATGTCAACTCATCCACGTGTCCATTTTGCGGTGAATCAGTTGAAACCCTAGACCACCTATTGATCTCGTGCTACAACGCAACAGTGGTTTGGCAGTATGTTTCGTCATGGTGCAACATCCCACCGATATATGCTTTCTCACAGCAGGATCTATTCGGCGTGAATCTTGGCGTGGATGTTTCAGTAGTAAACGGGAACTTGTTCGATCAATAATACTTTTGGCATGCTGGTTGATATGGAGGATGAGAAATGAAGTTATCTTCCAATCAAAAATTCTGGATGTTAGGAGTATACTATCAGACATAAAATCATTGGGATATCTATGGGTTAAACACAGATCCAAGATCGAGCTTATGGATTGGGAGCGCTGGTGTAGTTTTAGTTTCTAAATGTAATATTGTAAATCTTGGTTGCGCCGCTTAGTGGCCTTTGTTTGGTTTGTATATTCTGTTTGGGTTTTAATAAAATTAGCCTTTCAGAAAAAAAATAAGAATGCTTCATTTTAGTTCATTTAATTTTTGTATTTAACATTAGTGTAAGGGT
Organism: Helianthus tuberosus; assembly: GCA_030545235.1. Lineage (NCBI taxonomy): Eukaryota > Viridiplantae > Streptophyta > Magnoliopsida > Asterales > Asteraceae > Helianthus > Helianthus tuberosus. The sequence goes on from JARYGA010015646.1 coordinate 10,920, forward strand.
ATATTGGTAAATTTAGATAGATCATTAATTGATAGTCTTCCTTTTTAATTTTTTTTTTTTTTGAAAAGCAAATTTCATTAACGAAACGCCACAAGATGGACCTCAAAGCAAGGACCCCAGGGCAAAACGATTACATCAAAGCCAAAGGATATTTACACCAAACAAGCCAATCTAATCCTTTTTTTAAGTCTTCTTTTTTAATAGCTAACTACATTAAATTTATAACTTATTTTCAAAAAAATATATGTTTTTAAAGAAGAAAAAAATAATTTAAAATGCAGGATAAATTACGAGGTGTGTAGAATGAATTACGAGTTGTGGATAAGTTTCAATATGTGTAGAACAAATTTCAAAACGTGTAGGATAAATTTTGATATGTGCAGAAAATTTTTTTAGTGTGGAGGATGATAGTCTTTATGACTAATTAATTAGTCAAAGATAATAATAAGTGAGATGAGAAAAAAAAACTATTTAATGTTTTACAATTGTACCCTTTGTTCAATTTCTTCTCAATTTAATTTTCTTCTGATCTTCATGTTCTCCTCGTGACTCTTATTATTGCAGATGTGTAGAAGTATGAATTAGAAGTGGTTTGATGTGATTTCAGTTTAGTTTGATCAATTTGGGGATTTAGGGGTGGACGTATAGTGGCAGGCTGTAGTGGTGGGTAGGTGGTGGCGGCAGGTGGGTGGGTGGTAGTGGTAGTGGTAGTGGTAGTGGTGGGGGAAGAGCTAGTGGTTTTGGGGGAAGGTGGTGATGGCTGGTGGGGGAAGGTGCTGGTTGTTGCGGGTGAAGGCGATGATGGCCGGTGAGGGTAGGTGGGTGGTAATGGTGGTGGTTTATGGTGTTGTTGGTGTGAACACAAAGAACCAGAGAGAGACTGGTTTTTCTTTTTATATATATATTATATAGTTTTAATATTTCAAAATTCTATTTTTATTTTATTTGTTAAATAGATTTTAAATAAATGAGTAAAACTACTGAAGGGGTATGGTCCCAGATCTCGCGTCAGCACGACCGCGAGTGACCATTACCCTTATCAAAACCCCCACCAGCAAGAACTATCTGTGTCCGTGCGGGCACGCGTGAACACAACGGTTGAAACCAATCTGTCCAGTGATGAGAAGACTTATCTTAAGTACGGAACGGATGTTACACATAGCGATGCGGCCTGGCACCGCATCCTGTGAATATTTTCGTCACGACAAGGGATCTGGACAACAGTAACAGTCACCAATCGGCGATGCGGCAGGGCACCGCATCCCTTATATATCTTGGCCAGAACAAGAACGCGTGAACAACATCAGTTATCGCTAGCAGCGATGCGGCCCGGCATCGCATCCTGCCAACAAGGCAAGTGGGTCTGACACCACAGTGCAAGTGGCACTGAGAACAGTCACCTGTCAGCCCACATGTGTGCAACAGTCTGACACCACAGCAGGACGTGGCATCACCACCGTAACCGACAGGCATGACACACCTACAGGAGGCTGTGCGATGTCAGACTAGCCACTCAACTACCCTCCTTCACTCCTCGGCTATAAATACCCACCCCAAACCAGGTTTGAGGTATCTCTCCACAACTCTCTCACTACTACTACTATCACACTTTGCTTCCCAAGCAAATTACTGATTCTCACGCCGGAGAGTGGTAACAAGGAGCACTCCCACCCCCATTCTCCTTGTTACGAGTCACAGTTTGTTTCCTTGTGCAGGAGATCAACCAGCGGACGATCCAGCCAGCGATCCTCGGAAAGAAGGGATTAACCCTACTTGACGAGTCCAGTGTGTTAACCACCTCGGTTAACCATTGTTTCATCATTGGCGCCCAGCACTACTCTTAGCACTCTTTTCCACCATCCCTTTCTCTCCAAAGATTATGTCTGATCGTCTAAACAACACTGCCGAGGATAATCTAAACCCCGCAAACACAGGGCCTACAGGGACCGCTCCTCCAGCCCCAAATCCTGGCCACATTGGCATGTAACATCCCGAAAATACGAGTTCATAAATTTGCAATTTAGTTGTAAATAAATTAGTAAAATAAACTAACTAGAAATGACACTAACTAAATTAGTTAGTCACTTATGAGTAGTTAGGAGTTCAAACAAATAAAGAGTGAAAAATGAGGGACTAAATGTGTATAAATGAAAACTAATTTTATTGAAATAACAAAATAAAACATAAAACACATTTGTCTGTGTTTTGTTGAAATCGACCAAGAGCAGGGGCGACCCCAAGCTCCATCCAAACCCTAGTTCATCACTAAAATTCACAAATTGAGGGTTCAAATCAAGTCAAAATCAAAATCCGAACATAGATTAGTGATCCTCATCACAAGGGGGTTACAAGGTATGTAAAATTTGGTGCTAATTCTTTGTTTGAAATTCTCATGAAATTGGGAAAATCTGAAGTTTATGGTTGCATGTTTGTTTTATGATGAATTAGGAACCATATAGTGTCTAGGGACAAACCCTAGACAAATACAAGTTGAAATCATGTGAAATTTTAGTGAAATCTATTAACACCAATGTAGGTGATAAGTGGGTTATGTAGAATTTGATAAACACTAGGAAATTTGGGTGTGGTTCTAGTGTAATTTGACAATCTTGAAGTGACTTCTGAATTCTAGAAGCTAACAATTATGTAAAATGGGTTGATTGGTGTGAAATTAGGGCTAAATGATAGGCTAGGGATTTGCTGTATAATCATGTAAAATTTTCCCTTAAAGTGTTTGTTGAAATGCCTCTAAGAAGGCTTAAAACTTAAATTCAAAGTTGAAACGCATAATTATGATATCTCGGTGTATTATGCGAATTATGATTTAAAGAGAGTTCTAAATATGTCATAAATGAACTCTATAGGAAAGGACGCAGGAGCGACAAGCGGACAAGCGGGTGGCGAATCACGTTTGAAAGGTCTACTTTGAAGGTATGTAACTTGACCCGTTACATTAAACGAATTGTTGTTAAATTTTACGAAGTCTCAATTTAGGATAAAAATGGTGTCGATTGTAGCGACCATGATCGTTACTTGAATTACTAGTCTAAGAGTGACAAAGAATCGTTTGGTAGTCATCATATTGGGGAATTCCATAAGATGAGCCATACGGGTCGAATAATTGTGTAAATTGTTGTTTTAGTGTTTTAGAGAGTCAAAATGGAGATGGCAATCACAAGAGCATTAATCCATGAGATTGGTAAAGAAATGCGAGTGATGATAAGCCCGGGATGTTGGGTATAAAGTATCATAAGTTTACTAGCTAAATGGTAGTAAATTGTGTCAAGTAGAAATGGGTCGAATAAATGCATAACGACATATAGTCTTTCTGTCTGTAAGTTAAAATCTTAGTATGACTATCATAATAGGCACGTTGGTAATGAATTTGAATTTACAGACGTATAGGAAAAAGAATCACTAAAAACGGACTTACGAATCACAAGTTATGACAATTATAAGTTGGGACTTGAATAAACATTGAGCTGGGTATGTACAGCATCAGCAAAAACAACATTCTGTGAAAACAAGGGCTAGGCGTGATGCCTAGGCCCTTGGCGTCACGCGGCGCCCCCCTGATCCGGAAAAAAAAAAATTGACTATTTGACTCTTGGAACTTGTTTATATCCATTCTAACTTTATCAAAACTAACATTTGTGGTGGTTTTGATCTTAGGTGATGTTGGAAACTAACCGGAAGATGATCGAGCTAGCTTTTGAAAAACCGAACACAATTTACAAGCTTCCGCAATATTCTAACTCTTAATAGACTATGTTTATGGAATGTAAACAAATTGTTAAACAACTTTTGAATGTTTTAACTTAGTCGTTAGTTGACTAAGGTTTTTGCTACTTATGAACTTGACTTATGAAATCTATGTTAATTAGGCATCTTTTGTATAAAATGGTATGAATTATTATTAAATTCAAGTAAAATTAGACGGGTGTTACATGGCACTTCAACGCAAGGGGGCGCATCCCTTACGTTCGGACACGATCTTTCACAGTACGCTGCTGTGATACCTCCAGACATGAACCTTCATGCCTGGTACGACCAACAACAAGCTTTGCTGGCCGCAGCATACAACAGAGCTTGCGCAGAAGCGCAAGTACCGGTTGGGCCTACCCCGGCACCGCATACCCCTGCGGGTCGTATTTTACAATACGACGGCAGGGCCCCCACGCACCCAGCCTCCCGAAGTAGGCATGAAGACCGCGGCTCCTCTTACTGTGATGTCTGCACGATTAATGAGGATGATTCCTCATACGGGTCCCGTAGCAGGGGCCCAATACAAAGCCGCCTGGGCCCTCATGGCGAAAACAGGCAACAATCCACAGCCCACCGCGGCCCCGGCATCCATAGCCGGCTGGGACCTCAGTCCCACCATGAAGGATATGGCCGTACCGATCCGGACGACCATACATACATACTGCGGGGAGTCTCATGCTACTAACAGTAGACCAGGAGGGCGCAATTATGTTCCTCCCACTTACCCCCGCACCACATACCTCCACGCTGCAAAGCGCCACCAAAGCCAACCCTATAGGCCGAAATCTGCGACCGAAAACTCCAAGTTCGCCCCGGAGATTGCCCACGCCGATGCCACCACCACTAAATTCCCATTAAACATTAGGAAATACAATGGCTCGTCCGACCCGGACGATCACATGAACATCTTCACCGGCACAGGGTGCAACGGCAGGTGGGACGAGCCCACCTGGTGTCATTTTTTCCCCCAGACCCTCACGGGTCTGGCAAGGGCTTGGTTCGATTCTTTGCTAGTAGGATCACTAGCCTCATTCGAGGACTTACAAGAAAAGTTCCTCGCATATTTTAGCCAGCAACGACGTCACGAACGTGATTCTATGGACGTCATGAACATCTGGCGCAGAGACAACGAATCTCTTTAGTCGTTTGTCGTCCGTTACAACAAAGAGTGCCTGGAGATAGGCGGCGTTGCAGACCAAATGGCACGCAACCATTTCATTCGAGCCGTCAAGGACGAAGAAATGGTTATGACCATCTCCAGCAAGGAATGCTTGCCCAAGAAATGAGAAGACGTCATGGTCGCGGTCAAGACGTACGCCCAGACCCAGCGGTCCCTCAAACCGCACGTCGCAACGGCACAGCCCCAAGCGGAAGGCCAATCCTCCCGCCAAGAGCACAAGCGCAACAACAAGCGCAACCGGGACACATGGAATTGCGGCAGCGATCCCAGGCCATATGTCCCGCGTAACAACCAGCCCGACGCTAGGGCAACAATCAACGCCCAGCGTGAAAGAAGGGCGTCGAAGAAGGAGTCTCGGGACCATAACTGGACCGAGATCAACCAGTCGCCAAGCAATATCCTCCTTATGGACGCGCAATTCCTGCGACCGGCCCAGCCGATGAAGTCCAAGAAGAACCAGGATCTCGCACTCTTCTGCGAGTATCATAAGGACTCGGGCCACACAACAAACAACTGCATCAGTCTCCGACTGGAGATTGAGCGAGCCCTAAAAGAGGGGAAGCTGCAACATCTGTTGCCAGCCGCGCAAAAACAAACCAAGCGCATCAACCCCCACAACGAGGGTCCCTCCATGGGTAAGAGGACTATGTATGTGGCCTCAACCCACATGATCAATGGAGGGCGAGGAAAGCCACGCAAGGCGGCAAGAAGACCGGACAATGACTGGAAAGACGAGCAATTTGTCTTTCCAAAATTCCGAGGCGGACCGTGCGACAGGCGCGCCGTCGTTATCACAGGCTACCTGGCTCACTACTGCACCGAGCGACTATTCATCGACCCGGGCAGTACATCTGACATCATATACGAGCAATGCTTCAACCAGTTCGATCAAGAAGACAAGGATCGGTTGCAGCCGGTAGACTACCCTTTGGCCGGGTTTGCGGGGGAAACCGTATCCCCCCTGGGCCAAATCACTTTTCCTGTGCGCCTCACCAATGGAAGGCACACACAAACGGAGGAGGTAAGCTTCATGGTTTTACCTCACACCTCCAAATACGACGTACTTCTCGGGAGGGAGTCACAAGGCGACTTCAACATGATAACGTCTGTACCCCACTCTGCTGTCGGTTTCCCAACCGAAACGAGGGTCGCGATAATCTACGCACGCAGAGAGGTCATGTCGTCGGACGAACTGCGTCCGACCAAGATTGCAAGGCCTACCCCCAACACGCAACCAGAAAAATGGGTTATTAATGCAAGACACCCAGAGCAAACGGTCACGTTGGGCCACGCCTTGTCCCACAGCATCAGAGCGCGCCTGAAGCAGCTCCTCTTCAGGAACCAGGATATTTTTGCTTGGACACCCGCAGACATGACAGGGGTACCACGCGAAATTGCGCAGCATTTCTTGAATACCATGCCAGGTATCAAACCGGTGATCCAAGGCCAACGCCACCTTGGATCTGCAAAGAACGAGGCGATGAATGAGCAGGTCCAAGAACTGCTCTCCGCAGGCATCCTGCGGGAAGTCAAATACCAGACTTGGTTATCCAACCCAGTCATGGTAGAAAAACCAACCGGGGGCTGGCGCATGTGCGTCGATTATAAAGATCTCAACAAAGCTTGCCCCAAGGATTGTTACGCACTTCCGGAGATCGACGAGAAAGTCGATAACCTCGCACCATTTCGATGGAAGTGTTTCCTCGATTATTACAAAGGCTACCACCAGGTACAGATGGCAATCGAGGACGAAGATAAAACGGCATTCCGCACACCTACCGGGAACTACTGTTACACAAAAATGTCGTTCGGGTTGCGCAACGCGGGCGCAACCTATCAAAAGTTGATGAACGACACTTTTCGCGGTCAAATTAGCAAAAGTGTCGAAATCTATATGGACGACCTGGTCGTCATGAGCATGGAGGAAGACACCATGCTCAACGATATTGAAAGAACATTCCAAACTCTGCGAAGCGTCAACATGAAGCTCAATCCAGAGAAATGCTCGTTTGGAATGGAGGAAGGCAAGTTCCTTGGATTCATCGTAACCAAAGATGGATTCAAAGTGAACCCGGAGAAAGTTCAGGCGATTGAGCGTATACCATCGCCTTCCACGATGAAAGAAATTCAACGACTAGCCGGCAGGCTAGCCACACTAAATAGATTCTTAGCCAATCATGCAGCTAAGTCTTATCCTTTCATCAAAACCCCGCGGAACTGTTTAAAAAAGGAACAATTCCAGTGGACCGCAGAGGCCGAAAATGCTTTCCGGGAGATGAAAGAGTGTTTGATCCAACTCCCAACTCTAACCGCACCACGCAAGGATGAGCCACTTATCCTGTACCTATCTGCCGCGGACAACGCGGTAGGCGCGGTACTCATAGTGGACCGAGAGGGAGTTCAAACACCCATCTACTATATCAGCAAAATGCTCAACGACCCAGAGACAAGATACTCCATCATGGAGAAGTTGGTACTGGCACTAGTACACGCATCAAGACGATTACGACGTTATTTTGCAAATCACGTCATCACGGTGTTAACCAACTACAGGATCGGGCCGATCCTATCGAAACCCGACATTTTTGGGAGATTAGCAAAATGTGCAATTGAGCTGGACGCACACACACTGAATTATAAGCCGCGCCCCGCAATAAAAGGCCAAGTTGTGTTAACCAACTACAGGATCGGGCCGATCCTATCGAAACCCGACATTTTTGGGAGATTAGCAAAATGTGCAATTGAGCTGGACGCACACACACTGAATTATAAGCCGCGCCCCGCAATAAAAGGCCAAGTTCTAGCTAATTTAGTTGCCGAAGTATCGGCAAATCGCATTCAGGAATGCGAAGAAGAGCAAAATCCTACACCACCATCCTCCTTAGAAACCTGGGCACTATATACCGATGGTGCATCCAACGAGGATGGTGCAGGTGCGGGTCTGCGACTCGTCAGCTCCGATGGCCAATAGCTTATCTATGCAATCCGCCTCGATTTCAAAAGCACAAATAACGAGGCAGAGTATGAGGCTCTACTGGCAGGACTACGTCTGGCAGTCAAACTCGGCGTCCAACATTTGGAAGCACACGTCGACTCACTATTGGTTGCAGGGCAGATGCGCGGTGACTATGCCGCAAAAGGGGATATCATGATCCTCTACCTCGAACAAGCCCTACAGCTGAAATCAAAGTTCACTTCCTTCAATATCCGCCATATCAACAGGAGTGAAAACAAACCCGCGGATGCACTGTCAAAACTCGCATCCACCAGCTTCCAACACCTGGCAAAGGAAGTACGCATCGAGATTCTGCAAAATCCCTCAGTACCCCTGCGCCAAGTCAATGTCATCCAGTACGGTTCAACATCCTGGATGACACCAATCATTGCATACTTGCAATCAGGTGTTACTCCCGAAAGCAAGGCAGAGGCACGTAAGTTGCAACACAAAGCATGTCATTATCAGATAGGAGACGGTATCTTATATCGTAAATCATACCTGGGGCCACTCCTACGATGCGTCGACCCCCAAGACGCCACATACCTTATCAGAGAAATACACGAGGGAATATGTGGCATACACGCGGGCACACGTATGTTGGTGGCCAAAATTATGAACGCCGGGTACTACTGGCCCGGTATGCACCTGGATGCAGTCAAAGTCTTGCGCAAGTGTTCTAATTGTCAGCGGCATGCTCCCAAAACCTTGCGCCCCAAGAACAACCTGATCCCCGTCACCACCGCATGGCCATTCCAAAAATGGGCAATCGATGTGGTGGGACCATTTCCAGACGCACCTGGTGCGGTGAAGTTTATCATAGTGGCTGTTGATTACTTTACAAAATGGGTAGAGACAAAACCGCTCGCCTCAACCACCGCTATGATAACAAGGAAATTCGTCTGGGAATACATCATCTACTGTTTCGGTCTACCGATGTGCATCGTTACCGACAACGGCACCAACTTCGCTGTTGATGACTTTCAAAAATGGCTAAAGGAACTAAACATTGAACACATATTCTCCTCAGTGGCGTATCCGCAAGGGAATGGCCAAGTCGAGAGTATCAATAAAAGTTTAGTCGAAGGCATCAAAGCACGGTTGGGAACAGCCAGACGCGGCTGGGTCGATGAACTCCCGAGTATCTTATGGGCCCACAGGACAAGCCCAAAAACAAGTCACGGTGAGACACCCTTCAGCCTTGTCTACGGCTCAAAAGCGGTGATCCCCGCTGAAGTAGGTCTCCCTTCACCACGAATGTTGGTTATCAACAAGATAGACAATAGCGTTGAACCCAGGGTTAACTTGGACCTCCTAGAGGAAAGGCGTGAAAATGCAGCAATCAACGAGGCCAAGTACAAAACCAAACTTGAAAAATACTACAATGCACGCGTCCGCATTTGTACCTTCAACCCGGGAGGCTATGTTCTTCGTGACAATGAAGCATCCAACTCTGAACGCCCAGGGAAACTTGCCCCCAAGTGGGAAGGACCCTACCTCATCCTAGAGGTCCTGGGCAAAGGCGCATATAAACTGCAAACGTTGGAGGGCGAACCTATCGCACGCACATGGAATGCACAACCGCTTCGACGTTGTTACATGTAAGCCATGTTTTTACATTTACCATGTAACCTATCGGGCCGCATGCCATTTGCAAATAAATAAATGAACGATTCAATGCAATATTGTTTATTTCCTTCTATTACAAATGCGTGTTCCACTTTGCGGTATCTGCAAAAACATATTGGCAAAATCTTCATTCGCAATACCCACACAAAGTGGTGACCACACGCAAATATTGTAATAGGCCAGCAAAGGCAAAACGTTAAATGTCTATCTGGCTGGATGCGCACATACGGTTTTCACAAAGCCTACACAATTCCCAAACCCTAACGGGATAAAAACAAGAATTGAATAATACTCATACGACAAAAGTATAGAGCATACTCAAACGCGCTTTACAGCCGGTAGAGTTCTTCATACTTGCATATCACCTAGATACGCAAAGGGCAAATACAGACTTAGTGTTATTCACAATAACATTAACTCATACAAGTTCAAACATGCAAGTAGTAAAAACACTTGTACAACTTGAACAAAATGGCTCTTTATATTCAAAAAACTTCTACACCTACGCGGTGCACAAGAGATTTACATAAGGTTCCTAACATTTACATCGAGGAAACAAAAAAGGGCACGCAGGCCACCCTAGTCTTTCTTTGTACCGCTGGAACCCGCACCACCCTTGCCATCACCAGCGGTCCCTTCCTCCTCTTCCTCTTCATCATCACCATACAACAACCGCAAGCGGTCCACATAGTCTCCCGCGTCCAAGCATTTGTCAAGTTCCTCAAGGGCGGAAATGTGACAACCCTCACTAAACCAGGTATCCGTACGACTTAATTAATAATTAATTACTGCTTAATTACTGTGCTTGTTTGAAATTACTGATGAACTGCTACTTGATATCTGATACATGTACTTACCTGCATCATACTTTACTTGCTGTCACTACATTATTTACATGCTGAACCTTAGTGACAAACATGATGCACAAAAAGCACAGTAGCACTATAAACGGATAACCTATAGAACATGCTGATAAAGCCAGCATCAGGCAGACACTGCCTCTAAGGCCTGTATGAGCCAGAAATATTTTGCTACACTAGTGGTGAGTGTAGGGATACAAGGGTTGTAGAACTGCGTCTCTAGGAATAAGTTTCAATGACTGGATGTGCCTAAAACGTACTCTAAGTACAAAAATTCAGCACTTTACATAATAATTCAGCTTTTAGCTAACTAATAAAGTGCCAAAACATGAGAAAAATATTACTAGACACTTTCCAAAGTGTCAGAAATGAGTTGTGTCACTAAAAAGGGTATTAACGACACTTTAAAGCTTTGTTAAGCATTTTAACGGATTACTATCCAACCGAACAACCGGATTATACCCGGAACATGAAAATATTGTTAATAACATTATTTATCTTTTTCTGAGCCAGTTAGGGTCCCTGAATACCCTAACACCCGTCATAACACACGACACACAACTAACCGGGTTAAGCACTTAACTAACTTACTTAACCTAACTATTATCCTAACTAACTAGTTAGAATCGAACCAAGGACCCCCCCCCCCCTCTAAGCGAATTCGGTCCCCTTGGGGGACACCCTTGTACTTTTGTTGATTAGTTTAATTACTTGTGCTTAATATCTAGGAAGCATAGTGTCCATTGGTTAATGATCTTGTGAGTTCTCTATAAGATCAAGGGTTAGCACACTTAACACTTACACTTCACAAATCAACAACACTACTCTTTCTCCCTCTCTTCTAGCTTACGGCCGAACACACCCACCCCCCATCCATCCATTTTCTGTTTTTATCTTGCAAGTTCCAAGCTCTACAAGTGTTAAGGGTCGCATATAAGGAGTCTTGGTGCAAACGGAAGGCGAAGGACCTCACTCTCTTGCTTTTATCCACGCATTTTTGCATAGATTCTTCCCTAGCCTCGAGCTAGTGGTATGTTGCTTAAATCACCTACTCGAGCTATTTTGAAGTGGTTAATACGATGTGTAACGGTTAAAACTCGAAATCTTACAAGATAACGCTTTAAAGTCTACTAAAAACACTAAAAATGGTGGTTAAAAGCACATATGTTGTGTAAATCATGTAGTATTTGATTTGTGTGAGTATTTGGACCCGATCTATGTTGTGGTAGCTCGGATCATCATTTAACCCGGTTTAGTCATAATCTTGAATTATGACATAAAGCTCGTTTAAGTATAACAAGGGTTAGAAGATGAAACTCTACCACACTCGAATCATGAACTTGTGTAAAAGTGTTTTAGCTTGTAAAATAGTGATTAAAACTAGTAGATCTACGTATCTACAAGCGGTATTTTCAAAGGACCACGTGTCAAGAGAAAACATACTTTAAAGACGGATCTTACACTAACACGAATGGTTTTTAGAACACACAAGTGTGTAAACACTTGTGTAACACAAAGTTTCGACAAAATAACTATTTTTGGAAAAGATGACGAGAAGTTGTAAAGATGGAATTTCTTTAAAAACGAGGTTTTTACAAAAATCGGATAGTTTTATATAAAGATCCACTAAAAGTAATGGGATTTACTTCATAGTTTGAATAAATCACAAGTTCATGAAATTTATGCGATTTATATATATTTTGACTAGTTTGTGATTTGGACATTGTTTTGATTGAATGATAAAAATGGTTGGTTTGATTTATAAAAGAAAATGATACGCTTGAAAGCGTGGCCACCTCCAGTTACAGAGGAAACTCTGGCGAAATTTTTCCAAAAACCTAACACTTAGAAATATTTTCACTATAAGTGTTAGAGATACTTGTCGACTTGTTTTCAAACTATGAATTTCGCCACGACTTTATTTATAAAATATCGGAGGTGGGACTTCACAAAATAAAACGTGATACATAAATATATTTAGTATATATTTTTCACAACATCACTTGTATAAGTGTTTATGATTATTTTGTGAACTACATAAATATTATTTTTAGGGTAAAAATAATATTACTAAGTATTATTTTGGGAAAATCACATGTATTAAAATATAACATTTTTGGGAAGAATATTTATATTTTGAAGTTGGAAATAAAATATATTAAGTGAGACTTAATAGTGAAATCCGAATGTTACGAACACACATGTATTAAATCCCCCATCCTTGGGAAGGAGAATAACTACCAAGTATACAGAATGTAAACACGAAATAGTTGCCTAACTATTTCCCAAAAACATAAACCATAAAGCTAAGGCACGGCCATCCGTCTAATAGAGTTAGCACGTGTAGGTCGTCATACAGCTGATCGATTTGGAGGCATACTTGGTAGAGACGCACCACTGTGAGTTCATGTCCCCCTTTTCTCTTAACTGTTTTCAGTTTTCTAAGCTGCGGGGGTGAAATACATGTTACTTTGATTATGAGTACTTTATACATGGTATGGTTAGCGTAAGGAGGTTTATTACTTAGATCATGTGAGTGGGTAGGCGTGAACTGGAGGCCATTAATCCTCATTGTAGGAACCGAGGGACGTAAGCGGTAGATCTATCTGGGTGTAGCGAGCCCAACCCCTGAGCCCGCATAATGGACCAGGTGGTGACTTTGTACCCATCGCCAAATACGCTAGGTTTGAGTCTTCCTACTTGCACTTCACACATATCATTGGCTTTGCAACCCAATGGTGATCTCTTTTTCCTTATTGCTACATACCAGGAATTTTCATACGAACAGACATTTTTACAAAGGTTTTACTTACTCACTTACACATGAACTCGCTCAACATTATTGTTGATTTTTCAACTTACATGTATTTCAGGGAACTAAAGGATCTGGCACGGTATGGCACGTTTTCCCGCTGCACTAGTTACGAGGTCATCCAAGTTTAAGGGATGTGACTTTTTCCTGGACGAGTCACAGTTCTTAAACTGTGTTTATGTCATGTTTATGTTTGTAGAACACTGTTTATGTTGTTAGGATGTGTTTCCGTTGAGACACTGTTATGGTATTTTACTTTTCAACTTAATCTAATGGATGATCTTGCACGGTTTTTAAATTCATATAGCTTGTTATGGTTAAGCTATGGTATTAAGAAGTCACACCAAATTAACCACGCTTCCGCAAAGCCAGGGTGTGACAGGAAATGGACATGTCATTATATGCTGCAAGAGCGGCAGCAAGACGCGTTTCGGTATCCACGACATGGAACCCGGACCTTTCATCGGTGTATTTGCCTTGGGATAAAATGTTGATATGACTGATACATCGGTTGTAGCCAGCTTTAAAACCAGCCTCCCGCGCACGCAGCCTAATCAGATCTACACCAGTTGCGTTCTCAGGTGCGTCAAGGATAGCCTTAACAATCTGCAAAGCACAAGCAATAAGGTTATCACAGGAAAACCTAAACAAAAGCAAAGGCACCGGATACTTACATGCCCAATACCGTGATCACGCATCCAATCGCGATCATCCTTGAGCTGATAGAATGAAGAAATAAGGCTATCCCTAGCCTCGGCAGCCTCCCTTGCCCGCGCTTCAGCTTCACTTGCGAGCGCAGTGACCTCCGCGAGCATGGTCACCCGGCTCTGCACTTCAGCCTTTCAACAACAAACAAAACACAAGTATACAAAATCAAACATACTTGTGAAAGAGAGAAACAAATGCATAAGCAAAAGAAACTCATACCTGGAGGCCCTTAACAGTCTTGTTTAAGTTGGTGCGGTCAGCATTTGCCTCTGCAAGAGCCTTGGCAGCGCGGACCTCCGCCTCCTTGCCCTCATTGGCCGCCACCTCAGCCTCTTTGGCCGCCGCCTCAAAAGCAACTTTCTCCTTGACCAAAGCAGCGTTCGCTGCCTTGACATTTGTCAGCTCCTGACGAACACGAAACAGCGTTTCATTCTGTTTGGCCCAAGATTCTTTCCAAGTCTTGCGCTCATTAGAAAGTGTTTCTTTCCAACTCTTGCGCTCATCAGAAAGCAGTTTGGCGAGAGTACGAACATGTTTAAGCCCAGCAGTTGCAGCCCACTCCTCAGTCTGCTTATGCTTCTCAAATGCAGCCCTATCCCTTTTAAGCTGCTCCGCACCCTCACGAGCAGCCTTCACCAACTCTTCAGCCTCAGCCCGCAAGCAAGCAGTCTCCTCATCCTTGCGTCCCAACACCTTGTAGTCTTCCATAATGGCATTCGCCATTATGGAACTGCCCACAAGCATGGAGGAGAGTTGATTGATCCGGAGCTCACGTGGCAAAGCGCGGGCCCGATTAACTTCAAACGGGGTGCCCAAACCACCTAAAATCTCCCTACATGCGAAGGGATCAGCGGAAATATCATCCCCTTGCATAATGCTCCAAGGGGGACGGTGATAGTTCACAGCCCGGTCTTCTGTATAGGTACGGTAATAAAAATCCAATTCAGACTCATCAGGCTGAATAGGAGGTCCTTCAAAACCCGCACCCCCAGAAGCAGAACCGGAAGCCTTCTCAGCAGCAGGAGATTTCTTCTTTTCAGCATCCGCAAACTGCAGGTTCAGATCATCGGTATCCTGCGGGGAGATCAGATTATCATGAGAATCCACCGTATCAAAGATCTGGGTCGTGGGTCTCTTCCCAGTATCCTCTGCCCGCGCAGAGGGCTCACGCACCACTTCAATAGAAGGGCTTCTGGTAAATTCTTTATTAACCCCCGCATCCGCAGTCGTGTCATGCGGGGGGAAAGAGGAGCATCAAATAAAGAGAACCCTTCATCTTGCGGTTCTGCAAACAAAGCAACAATAACCATCAAATACAAGTTATAATAACAAAACACTTGGGAAGGTTATGAATCACTTACCAGACATAACCGCATGCTTCGCCTGAGAAATAGCAGTTGTCCGTTTGATCTGTATCCTCGGACGCTTCTTCTCACCGGCACCAGCAGCCTTATCATCTATTTTTCTCTTCCTCTTCTCATCAGCAGGTTTGGAACCCGCAGAGGATCCACCTGCCGTCGCACCACCACCTGGAACACCCAAACCCTCAAGGGTGTCAGACACTACCACGTAATCGGTGTATCTGCGGAAACAAGAACGAGAGATACCTGCCGCCTGC
>JARYGA010015647.1:0-22269 GCA_030545235.1 Helianthus tuberosus
TGCCTTAGCCTTCGTGCGCTGAGTTGAGAAAACGGATTCTGTATTACAATTGAGCAAATGTGCCCCAGAACATCAGGTCACGTACGTAGCTGGACTATTCGTAGATGGGGCTCTGTCATGGTGGAACCTTCATGTTCAGACAATGGGCGAGACCCCTGTGTATGCTTTGATGTGGGACGAACTGAAAGAACTGATGCGTAAGAGATATTGCTCGAGGGCAGAAGTCCAGAAGTTGGAAACTGAACTGTGGAACTTGAAAATGGAAGGATCAAAGATAGCTGAGTATGTGCAGAGATTTAACGATTTATCACAAGTTGCTACGCTCCTGGTGGGACCAGAGTTTAAGAGAATTGAACGTTTCATAGGGGGATTGGCACCTCAGATTCTACGCCTGGTAACAACATCTAAACCTTCAACGATCACCGAGGCTATCAACACAAGCGTGGCGCTCACTGAAGAAGCGGTTAGACTAGGAAAATTTTCCAGTATGGAAGAGAAATAGGAGACGCTTGTAGAGTCATCTGGAGATAACAAGAGGAAGCTCTCAAATTTCAAAAAGATTACCCGGGCGAGTAACAAGAAGAAGGACAAAAAGGGAAAATACTACATGGGTATCCTACCCAAGTGCGACAATTGTCTACGCTACCATGTCGGGCGATGTAAATATGGAAAATGTGATAACTGTGGCAAGAGGGGGCATCCTAAGGGAACTTGTAGGCAAGACAATGAACGTAGAAATGGAGGCCAAGATGGCAGCAAGAATTACGTAGAAAAGAACGACGACGACAAAGGCAGAACGAGTGACAAACAGAAACGTGCTCAAGGTTGTCTTAACTGTGGGAGCAAAAAGCATTTCAGAAAATATTGCCCTAAAATAACCAGGCACAAGAATGAAAGCTCAACAGCGAAGCTGGGGAAACACGCCAGACTCCGAACAAGGTTATCCATACGTCCCATATTACTCAACGTTATGCATCTATGCTGCTAAATACTGTTGCAAATTTTAGCTTCAGAATTTGAAAGTATACTTGGATTAGTAGCAAGTAAGTAGGTAACCCGCACCTGTAGTCGATGCACCGTAGCGACTTACATACTCGGAGATGCAAGGATTGTCAGAGTAACCTAAGTAGTTGACGGAGAAGGAAGATAACAGACCACGTTCCCATTTTGGGTAACCCCAGCTCTGCTCGTCAAGAAGAAGAACATGATTTTCAAATGAGCATAAGCTACTAGGAGTCGAACGAGCTAACCCACGAGAGTCGGTGACTCTTGCTAAGGATTAACGAATTACTTACTTAATTAACTATGGGGATCCAACTACTATTTCACGACTAATCGCCGATCGAGTGTAGCTAGCAGAAAGTATACCGAGGGAAAATTTTGGGACAATGAATTGTTTTTAAACATACACAAGAATGGTGTTCCCTATCCAATGCATAAAACAGATTTACACAGAATACGAAACCTTGAGGATCTAGAAAACATATACTTAGGACCTTTAGGAACCCAGGTCCAAACTCGTAAAGGTTGTTACTTAGGAACCATATCTGTTAACCCAATCAAACACCATTAACCCGACATATATGCCATTCAGTTAACAAAACAGAAAGTATTTAATTTCTTTTGTTGAAATCTTCACTTTTGCTTCTAGGAGTAGATGTTTGCATCTCTACTCCCCGGAATGGTAGTTACATTACGTCAATTCTCTTCGCTGAGAGCGAACACACATTTGCACCGATACTTGGTCATTACCTCATACTCATTGTTTCATTACTTGAAAACCCATATGTTACGCATGCACTATTTGCTATGCATGCGGTTTCATTTCAAACGCTTCATTGAGGTTCGAATATTATGTTGCTGAATCTAATCACTGGGTTGTGATCCGAATGACCTACATTACTGTAATCATTGGCTCTGTTGTTATCAGGTTAACACACTCTCTCAAAACTCCTTTTTATTTCGAGTTACATTCAGGGTTTATCATTACAACCATGCTGAGATTCCTTTGTTAATACATACGTTTATTGTCAAGTTACGCTGAAACCAAGTTCAATTGCTTGAACTTATCCACTTCACATATTCAATTTAAGACGCCATATGATGTATTGGGAACATCATATTCAAATATTTTTGCAAAGATTCTTTCGTTTCGAGTCGTAGTAGATTTGATTGGTCTACGACTCCACTAATCGTTTAATTGGTTTCGATACATTGCGGTGGTACTTTCACAGAATTGAAGCTTGCGCTAATTGGATTACTCACTTCATACACAGATTTAATTGTCTAATTATTTGTTAATAATCCATTTTGATATTCACAGTCAAAGCAGTCTCAACACAGTTGCGTGTTAAGACAACGATACATAGATTCATCTCATACCACGGTGTACCTCCTAACGATCCTTTCATCATAAATTGAATACCTTGCAGTACTTATTACTTTTTCGTCTTCGATCAAAAACAGTGGCTCTTTGATGTTCCGTGTTCAACCGGAAACTTTACGACATTGTGTAAATCAAATCTTCAGGTTGTCTCGATAGACTTTCATTTGATTTCAGGCACGGTGAACTTGTTCAGTCACCACTATTATTGAATCTTGTCATTACGACACCTTGTGGTGTCATTAGCTTGTGCTAATCATGGTCAACTGTTTCACACAAAACTACATATACTTTTGTCAACTTGTCATATAAACATTTCTGATGCAACTACGAATTAAGACAATGATACACCAGATTCGCTTGTACTTCATTTGGTGTATTTCCACAAGTCAAGAATGTCAACACACAAATCCTTACCATTTACTTATTCGAAAGTTGACAGGTCATTTTCATCTCCAAGTTGTTGATTTTGAGTTCATATAGCGGATGCTATGGTTTATGAAAATTTGCATACTGTGACCAATCGCTTGAGAATCCTATTGGACAAAACTCCTCTTTTGTGGAACCCCTGTAACTAGATTACACTAGACTATACGTAGATACATCTTGTACCTTCGACACCAAATGGTAAAAGCACGTACCTTTTAACCATTGGATTCGTGTTGTTATATATTCTTGGACTCACCTGATGTGAATAAGGTTTGATTCGGTTTGGTGATTATCTACCTCGGTATTATTCATATACATACATGCATAATGAAACCCTAAGGAGTTAAGGTAGTACAAATTTCGAGGACGAAATTTTCTTAACGGGGGGAGAATGTGACAACCCTCACTAAACCAGGTATCCGTACAATTAATTAATCTTAATTACATGCTTAATGACTATGCTTGATTACAATTGATGACATAAACTGCTTTCTGATTTCTATAACTTACATACATATGCATCACATTTCATAATGTCACTCCACTGATTACATACAAACTTTAGTGACATACTTGATGCACAAAGCACAGTTAGCACAGTTAGCGGATAACTCAGAAATATACTGACAGTGCCAGTACATAGACAGACAGTGTTTTGAGACCCAGTATGGGCCAGGGACAAGTTACTACACTAATATGACGTGTAAGGAAGTGAGGACCATAAGACTATGTCACTATGTGATAGTTTGAGTGCCGGAAAGTGCCTAAAACTCATTTTAAATACAGAATTCTGCATTTTCAGCAAAACTTCAGCTTTTAACACCCTCGTATTATGCAGAGATTTGACTAAATGGTCCTGAATGCTTTCCTAAGTGTTGGAAATTAATCGTGTTACAAAAAGATACATAAAAGACATTATACGGTACAATTTAACACATTAACGGAACGATACTTAACCGAACAACCGGACATTACCCGGGACACCAAAATTTTGTCAGAAATATTGTTTTATTATTTTTAACTAATTATGGTCTCAAATACCCCCAACACACTATAAAAATATGTCATGCACATAATACTCTAGATAATACCCTTAACCTCCTAAGTAATCACCTACATATAATCAAAACTTACAATTTACCCCCCCCCCTCTCACTATTTTCGGCTCCAAGGAGGGACCCACCATAATCATCACCAAATCCCTATTAAATATTCCCTTTTATTATGATTGGGTCTTGCACTTGCCAAGAAATTTGAAATCATTACAAGTAGGTTTGGCTAGATTACAAGAATCTCATCATATCACACTCTCACTTCACTAGTTCACTCCACCACCCTCACCACCTCTCTGTCCCTCTCGGCCCTCCCTACATCCGCCACCACCACCACCTTGTCACCACCATTGCTCCATTTCCAAGTTCAAACCAAGTGCTAGAAGAAGTCTTATGGAGCTTGAAGCTTGGAGGTCTTGAAGGAACATCACACCTTGCTTTCTCACACCACCTTCATCATCTTTGTTCATAAGTTCATCCCTCGCCTTTGTGCTAGTTGTAAGTCTTCAATTTAACTCTTGGTCACTTCAACGTTGATTATTCGAAAGATTGTAGTTGATGTTTAACACAAGAATATAAAAAGAAAATGAACAAAGAATATGAACATAAGTTTACATGAAGATGAAATCTTGTTGGGATAAGGTTGGTTAAAGCATGCATGATATTTGATCGTTGATTTCTTGATAAACCCGTTGTTAGCACATTTGTTGATACGTTTTAGTAACATCTAGACTATAAAAAGCATGTTGATTAGCATTTTCAGCCAACTTCAACTGGCTGTAAATGGATCATAATAAATCGAAAAAATGATCATCTAAAGCCTAAATTATGTATTTTCGAAAAACGGATAAAATGGCACTGGAATCGTAATTTTTAGAGGTCGTTTACTATTTTTAAAGGTCTGTTTTTGGACAGCAGCTCTAGCTACATTTTTACTGCAGAAAATGTGTGTCATTTTTTTCATCATAACTTGAAATCTGTGTAGAACTAGCTCATGGAATTTATACTGTAGATGATCACTGATGTCGCGGTCATTCTCCAACTGGAATTTCGTCAATCGGACTTACGATCAATTTTAAGTGAATTATTCCGTAGACTGCAGTCAGAAGGTGACAAATCTGATTGCAGTCCGGTAAACGAAATTCTATAAAATATTGGTAATGAACTGGACCCCGATATTTTTACACAATAAAATTTGGATCGTATAAGACATTCTGCAAAAATTTGGGAATTTTTGGAATAAGTTAACTATTTTATTAAAATGTCCGAAAACAGCCCAGTTTTGAATATTAAAGCTGAAATGACATAAGTAGTATTTTGCATGTCTAAATGTCGGGTTGGTCATTTGAGAACGATCTAACGTGGTTTATGTTAAAGAAAATGATATGCTATTTAGCATGGACACCTCCATTTACAAAGGAGACTATGGCGAAATTTTCTGAAAATCCTAACACTTAGTAAATATTTTCAAGACAAGTGTTTACTAGTATATTTTAAACTATGTTTTTCAAACATAAACCTCACCATAATTTTTGTAACAAAAGTACAAGTATTGGAGGATGACTTTTGTAAATAAAAAGGGGTAAATATATATTTAGAGTATATATTTTGTGTTAAGACACTGGTGTGAATATTTGTTTGACTTGTGGAATAGTTATATTATTTTAGGGTAAAATAATATATCTTAACAAAAGACCATGAAATTACAACTCTAACATAATACCAAAAATCACACGGAATAAATACTTAAGTTACACACTTGGTATTGTGAAACCGAACGCGAAAACGTAACTTATGAAATATTCCGGAAATTCCTTTTACTTATATATTATTGGTATATAATATTTTTGACAAGGAGTGAAAATATAATATTTTTGGGAAAAATATATATATTTTGGAGTATATTATTTTTGACAGATAAGTTATTATATATTTTCTAAAGTGGGACTTGAAATTATGAGTGTTTTGGAAATATATATTGGGAATATACAGACGTATCTTTATTTGGAATAATACACCGGAATACGACGCCAATACATGGCAAGATATACCAATGCAGTAATACGAATACACAAGTATGAGATACTCCCATCCTTGGGAAGGAAATGCGAATAACAATACTTGAGAAGTATTATTACAATATATTAAAAACACTTTAAAAACGTAACTCAAAGTCACTAGTCAATACTAAGACAAGGCACGACCCGCTCGTCTTACAGACCATAGTACGCATGTAGGTAGTCGTGCGTTCTAGAGGAAGCTTTGAGTTACAAGCATAGAAGACGCAATACTGTGAGTTCATGTCCCCCTTTTCTCTTAACTATTTTCAGTTTTATACTTTGGGGGTGAAATACATGTTACAATTATTACAGACATTTATACATGGTATGGTTAGCTTAAGGAGGGTTTACTACTTGATCATGTGAATGGGTAGGGCGATTAAGGCCATCAATCCTCGTTGTAGGACCGAGGGGCATGAGTGATAGATCTATTTGGGTGTAGCGAGCCCCACTCCTGAGTCCGCTGAGTGGACCATGTGGTGACTATGTCTTACAGCCGGAAGCCCGGTGCGAAATCTGCTAGGTTTGAGTCTTCCTGCATCACTTCACACATATCAATGGCCTTGCAAACCATTGGTGATCTCTTTTTCCTTATTGCTACATACCAGGGACTTACATACATACTTACAATGTTTTCACAGGTTTATACATATACACAAACAAACACATGAACTCGCTCAACTTTTGTTGATGTTTTTCAAACTACATGTATTTCAGGGAATTTATAAGTGGATCTGGCGGGCGTTGGGAGTTTTTATGCTGCGTTAAGAATAAAGCTGTCATCCATGGTCTTTGATTTGGTTAATGTGTCTTATTCCTGGACGAGACATGTCATCCAAACCTTGGTGTTATTCAATATCTTTTGACGAGTCCTTAATGAACTCATAAACAATTTGTACGATTTGTAAAACTTGAATTTGAAGTCTGCAATGTTGTTAAGTTTTAAACTCATTTTATGGATGACAAATATGTGGTTTTATCATATAGTTGTTTGATATAGTTGAATGCAATGATAACAAGAAAGTCACACCATAATCACGCTTCCGCAAAAGTCAGGGTGTGACAATAAAATATTACAATTCTATATAAGGGTTATAATGAAATATCAATGTCCTCATAGGGACTATTTCAAAATAGCATATTCCCAAAGGGATTCTAATGCAATAACATGTCCATAATAGGACTATATTGGTACAGCGTGCACACAAAAGGGCCTTGCTGTACAGATGTCCTCACAGGGACTTTATATAACTCTAGTCCATGCAGGGACTAAAAGGAAATATAAGTCCGAAAAGGGACTATAAAATATGTTTGTATAGGGATTATTATGATATAATATGTCCATGAAGGAACGTTAATAAACAATTGTCCTCGTAGGGACTTTTTGTCGAAAGGTACGTTCTCAATGGGACTTATTAATGAAACAATATGTCATTGAAAGGACTATAATAAAATATTATATCCACAAGGGATTTTGTTGGAATAATATGTCCAATAAGGGACTTTATAACTCAGTATGTCCATAAAGGACTATGATGAAATAATATGTCCGTGAAGGGACTATAATGAATTATTATGTCCGCCAGGGGACTTTGATAAAATAATATGTCTACGAAGAGACTTTTAATGAAATACTATGCCCATGAAAGGACTATGAAGAAATATAATGTCCATGAGAGGACTATATTGAAATAATATGTCCACCGAGGGACTTTATTGAAATATAATGTCCACAAGGGACTATATTGAATTATAATGTCCATGAAAGGACTAAATAGCAAATGCCCATATAGGGTATTATGTAAAAAGGTATGTCCACACAGGGACTAAATATAAGAGATAGGTCCTTATAAGGAGTTGAAAGACAAAGAATATTTTGAAAGAAGGATTCTCTAACGCCTTCCTTGCTCCATTTCGACTGTTTCTCTTCTTTGTTTACCATATACAGTAAGGACACTAAAGACCTCATTGAATAAGGTAAGTATTCCAATTAGGATTCGTTATAGAAGTAGAATCCAAGGATTCAATGGTTAAGGAATGATATGGATCACGTATTGGGTTTTGACTGATATAATCCAAGTTTGGGATTCCAAAACTTGGAGGTAAAGAATAGGAATCATTAGCATTAACTAGCATTATTTTCAAAACGGGAGTCTCAGGGACCACCTGGTATGGATTCCACTGGCACATACTTTAAAATTTGAGCCTTAGGGACCTCCGGTATGGACTCTGAAGTCTGATTGCAATTTAATAGATTTGGTTTTAGGAATGGGTCCATGAAGGTCTTTCTTCCACACCAGTCGCACGCTTATTCTAGCCGTATTATGAAGCTTGCCATTCCTTGGCTTCGGATGAGGAGAAATTCCATCAACGGCTTCCTTGCTTGGCGACTTATTTAAAATACATAAAATCGAAAACAATGCTTACTTAATAGGGATGAGAGCATTCCTATGTTAATTCTAGACTCAAAAGGTCTAAGGAGTATGCTATTGTGTCATTGAGATTAAACATAAAAGACTAGTGTTTAATTTACTCAATGTTGGTTTTGATACCAACCTGTCACACCCCGATATTTCCACATATCACCGGTGGGCCCGGTGGGGCCCACCGGTGGGGAGTATCGTGACGTAGTTGATATCATCATGGTCAAACATACACAGAATAGCACAGCTGAAGTCTTGGAATATAAAATATTTTTACAAACTCAAATGTCTGAAAATATCAAAGTATTTATTATAGACGAGTCTGTAATATCAAATCCACAGGAGGATCATTACAGAATATATAGAATGAAACTTAGCAGACTTTATGACATCTTTAAGGATTTGCAAGATCCTCTTTTTCGACACCGAGCAACTCCCAGCCTATTACGAGTAGTACCTGCCACTTAGTCTTTTGAAAATACGTCAGTTTTCACTAGTAAATACAATTAACTGACTCTTTTGAAAAGGGTTTATGAAAATTGATTTAAGTGCCCAAGGCACAAATCTTTTATACTTGGGATAATCTTTAATAAAATCTTGCATACTGTTTCGCATGTTTGTCATACATATGGAGCCGGTTTGGAAGCCGGTCATGATTAACCGACTCACCACTTATAAAACCCACAGAGGAGTTATCCCCAACTTGTGGGTAATTCAATATTTAGCATTTGCATCTGTCAGGTGTATGCCTACACCCCGTGCATAGGTCGTGGCCATTAATAACTTAAATGAGCCGAGGATATCCAGGACACGGTCGTTAACCCCCAATGTTTATGTTATCAAACAAGACAGATTAAAACGGGTTATGCAGATTTATTAAATCACAATCTGACTAAATAATCTCATACCCGACCAAGCGGCATTTATAATACCGTATCCCAAGCCCGTATAGGGAAAATAAGTTAAAAGTATTTACCTGAGCTAATACTTGATTCACAGCAAAATAACTCAGTCGTATCCAATGTATCTAAATGCAGGTAGCTTTTACCGGGTGGCTCTAGTATGGAGTGATGGTAAAATATAACCAATTCAGAATTCTAATGGTCTTTATTTAAGTCGTAGACTTAGACCGGCTAGCTTAAAGTATCTAAAGCGGTACGATACGCTAGATTAAGCGATGACCGGAATAGAATGTTATTTAGAGCCGACAAGTTTGGATACTTGTATAATATGGGTAAACTAAACACATTCCGGATTTTGAGATAAAAACGATAAGGTTAAACCCGTTTCGGCAAACTTACGTAAACTAGTTACATAAACCGATCTGAACGCGTAAATGCGTAACGGGCAACCAAATGAACCATATACAAGTTCCATATGTTATTATGCTTAGAATATGTTAATTCATCAGTAGGATGTTAACATATATGCCCAAAAAGTAATTAAAGCCAAATTAAGTCCTGTAGGGGCATTTTGGTCATTTTACCCTTTATAAAAGAGGTTTTAAAGCAAACCGAGGTTCTGGTCTTTGGTAATCAGTAAAAGTATTTATTTTATCACATTACATCAGTAAGATATCATACATATGTGAGGTTTACCATTTATGGCCACACTATGCCCTGAAAGGGTATTTTGGTCATTTCACATATGCTTTTACGGATATTTTTGGAAGTCTGAGTTCACGACTTATACCTACTGTAATAATATTAAAATTTGTTTAAAAATTCAGTAGGTAACAAGTCTTAGGTGTTAATTATGGTTTAAAACCATACTATGCACCTAAATAGCGTAAAAATCGCTAATTGACGATAATTAAGGGGTTTTATGGAAATCTGAGATTTTGATCAGTTTTGAATGCCCAAAATAATTTATTTAATATATGAAATCAGTAGGAAAAGGTTTGGCATTTAAATCATTTGTAAATCTCATTTTATGCATGAAAAGGGTATTATCGTCATTTACCGAATAATACAAGAACTCCATGATACAATCAGATTATAATCTGATCAAAAGTCCCAAAAATCTCTAAAAATAATATCTTAACAGTAGGTAATGAGTTTTGGGTCAAAATCCAAGTTTAAACATGCCTTATGCAAGATATCGCAATTTAATTAATTAAAAGCTTCTAATTACGATATCGAGCATAAGTCCTATTTGAGACCAAGAACTAACGTGAAATTTTCGGGACATGCTTATATATCAGTAACAAATGTTTTTGTCCTCTCACATTTCTAAAAATCTCATTCATATGTCAAAAGGGCAAAATGGGCGTTTATAAGCATAATAACGGAAACTAGCGTATAATTCATATTACTAAGGACCACGTAATACAACCTAAGGGGGTTATACTACAACATAATACGGTCCTATTGGAAGCTTAAATCATAAAGGATTTAAGCTAGATTGGGTCAGAGCTGAAAGTCAAAGCAAAAGTCAAGCTTTTGCGACTTTCGGTTGCGAACCGACCCTAAACTCATAATTGTCAGGTGGGAGATGCTTAGACATGTTCTAATAGTAATTACCAAGTTATTAGAGTGTTAAAATATAATTTATAACATCTGCATCTATGGTTTTGATTAATATTCACAAATCTGCCAAGTTTGACCTTTTACCTAAACGGTTTGACCCGACAATTAATTAAGCAAACGAAGGAATTAGGAGGTGCACTTTTAGGGGTTAATCACCTACCTAACTATGGTCTTATACCCACTTTCATTTTGATCAGTGGCTGGACCATGAGAGTTTAAACCGAAAGTCAAAGTTAATTTACGATAACTTGACTTTTCGGTTGTTAAAACATAAAACTGAACTAATGAGAGGGCTAAGACACTTATAAAGGGTCCTAGCTATCTTTTCTACAAGAAAATAAGTTCCATTCAGTCCAGGAGCTCCAGGTTTGAAAGATAAGGAGGAATGAATGAAAAATGAGCAATGAACTAATTGGGTTTAATCCTATTTATAATTTTTGGGTGTGATTTGGATCATGACATGTGTTTAATGAATTCCTCAGATCATCACAAGTGTCTTAACAGCTGGAATATTCAGCTTGTGGTCTAAGAAAGTCGAACTTAATGATTAAGAATCGGATTTGAGTTGGCTACAAGTAAAATAAAAAAATAATGCAGATGCAGGCCACGCGGCCCGCGTAAGAGGCCCCCAAGGCCTACGCAGCCCGCCTGAAAGGAACAGATCAGCATCATACTTTGAAAACATGTAGTTTTAGTCCCTGATCTTGATAAATGTCATTTCTGACTTATTTGAGGCCCGTTAATCTCATTTCAAGGCTTCACTATGATGCCTAAAAATAGGGGACATGAGATATGCTCAAAAACATACCGGATGTCGGCTCGTTTGGTCGTACGGTCACGTTGTTCGGCTAATGACGACGAAACACGAACGGACGCGAAAAATGATCCAAATTACGCGACGAATGGAATTTTATCAAGCCAAACACTAAAATAAAATATTTTAGTGTTTACATAAATTTTTGGATGCCCGGATGTATTCAGAACGTAAGATATGCGTGAAAATGCAAACTTAGGCACTTTTTGACGCTTTTAGCCCCTGTTGATCAAATAAGTTTATTTTTTGCACACCAAGCACCTCTAAGCCTATTTCTAAGCTATGTAAAGGATATCTAGGGCATGTTTAACTTATGATCATATTCCGGAAGGTTCGATACCATACGAATCGGTATATTTTTGCAGTTTGACGCAATTAGTCCTTTAATCGCACAAAGTAGCGCGAAATGTCATTTAATTATATCCAAGCCTTCCATGGCCCATCATGGGTATTACCAAGCATGTGTTTAATTATTTCTATGCTCCTGTTTGCTTAAATGGTCACCGAAAGGCATAGATTCAAAGGTTGACGCTTTTGGTCCCTTAAATGCGTAAACTTGCGCATATCGTCATTGAATAGCATCAAAGCCTTATGTAGCTCATGTTAAGCATTCTTGAGAGTATGGAAGTGTATTAAAATGCTTCGGGTTTGTTAAAAGATCATTCAGAGGTATAATTAAACATGTTGATGCTTTTAACCCGTCTAACTTACAAACTTGCGGGTAACTTCACTTATTGGCATAAAAGCCTTGCATAGCCAATATTTGGCATTCCCGAGAATATGATGAAACATAATGAAGCTCTTGGTTTGTTAAAAGGTCATTCAGAAGTAAGAATTAACATGGTGACACTTTCAACCCTTCATCGCGCAAACTTATAAATAATTACGCAAACGGCTCCTATCGTCCAACAAGTGGCTCGTTTGAGAATACGGACATTGTATGAGGTCACTCAGAGGCCTAGTTAAGGCATGTTGACACTCTTAGTCCTTCTATATTCATAGTTTTCGATTTTGATGAAATTAGCCCCTCATAGTCAACGTTTGACTTTATTAGGGTTCATTACACGTGTCAACACATCATTGGGCACGATTTTACGAGGTGTTACACTTAAGAATCTAACTATTAAGATAGAAAGATCTTGTAAGGATTTGTATTTCATTTCTTCAGTGGATATTCTTTATAATCGAAAATGAATGGATGATTCATTTCCTCCAATGGATACTTTTATCGGAAGTAGAAATGAAGGTTAATTGAAAAGAGATATTCATTTCCCTGATGGATATTTCTTCAGAAGCGAAAATGAATAGATGATTCATTTTCCTCAGTGGGTACTTCGTCAGGAGTGGAAATGAAAGATTATTGAAAAGAGTATTCATTTCCCCGATGGATATTTCTTCAGAAGTGAAAATGAATGGATAATTCATTTTCCTCAGTGGGTACTTCTTCGGAAGTGGAAATGAAGGAATCGATACAGGGTTATTCATTCCCTAATGGATTTTTCTTTAGAAGTGAAAATGAATGGATAATTCATTTTCCTCAGTGGATATACAGGGTTATTCATTCCCCAATGGATTTTTCTTTAGAAGTGAAAATGAATGGATAATTCATTTTCCTCAGTGGATACTTCATCAGAAGTGGAATGGATTTATTTATTTTCCTCAGTGGATATTTCTTCAGAAGTGAAAATGAACGGATGGTTCATGGTCCTCAGGGGGTACTTCATTAGAAACGAAAATGACAAAATTAATGTATTCATTCCCTCAGTGGGTATTTCTTTAGAAGTGAAAATGAATGATCAATTCATTTTCCTCAGTGGATACTTCATCAGAAATGGAATGAATTTATTCATTTTCCTCAGTGGGTATTTCTTCAAAAGCGAAAATGAACGGTTAGTTTATTTTTCTCAGTGGGTACTTTATCCGAAATGAAAATGAATTTGTTCATTTTCCTCAGTGCATATTTCTCAGAAACGAAAATGAATGGATGATTCATTTTCTCCAATGGGTATTTCATAAGAAACGAAAATGAACACGATTCATGAATAGATTATTCATTTCCCTCAGCGAGTACTTCATCAGAAATGGAAATGAATATAGTTAACTTTTGTTTCTTAATTAGATTGATACATGACAAAACTTGTTGTGGTTTCTGTGCACTATATTCCATAATTATGTATGCATCCATAATTACGTAATTCCTTGCACAATCCGCACAGTTCGTTTTATAATGTGTAGGGGATAGAATTTGTCGAACAATCTTGAGATAACTTTAATTTGATTAGGTCAACACATAAACACGTAAGCACATAATAGTTACACAATTGTTCACTTGGTTATTTAATTCGTTATTAGTTTGTTATTAACTTGACGTTGATTTGTAGACGGGCATTCAAAGTATACCAGGAATCCAGTCTATCGACTTCAACTAGCACTTCAAACATCCTCAAGAATTCTACCTTAAAGATATGATAATCTTATAAGGATTCGATTTCGTTCACAAAGAATCGTAACATTCAAATTAGCACATAAGGAATCCAATTTAGGACTTTGATTGTTGCGCTTTAGACGTCCACAAGGGTCTAACTATGAAGATAGGAAGATCCTATATAGATTTGGAATTCATATAGTGGGAGGTGTTTAGGAACCTTGTACTAGATATGCTAAGACAACATATGAAGCAATTGGATCCTTGAAATCATTGTGCTAAGCATGCTTAGTCAGCATACGAAGTAGGGTGTTCTTGAAAATCGTGTACCACGTATGCTAAGACAACATACGTGCATATTGTTTTTGAAAGCTATGCTTAGAATCATTAAAAAATATGTTTTTGAAAACCTTTTGTAATGTTTTTGAAATCATGTACTAAGTATATTAGGTAAACATTTTTATGAAATGTTTTAAAACCATGTGAGATGATTTTGAAAGCATGTATGAGGTTTTTGAAAACATGCATAATCTTTTGAAATAGTATGCTGTGTAAAATATAGTGAAGTCGGAAAGTTATGATATGTAAGACCAATCAAGGGCTTACGGAAGTACCCTTGGGCATCCTATTAAGGATTTAAAGTGGTACTTTGGTTATTCGTCCAGAGTTGTAATTTGCACCATGTACCTCGTTTTTAGAAGAAACAAGTACTTAGGATTTTCGTGTAGATCACAAACGATCACAAAATGGAAGAATTTCAAGAGTAGTTTGTTTGGCAAGGAACACGGTCCCCTGGTATCAGTATCGTAGGAATATATCGTTCATACATGTAACCATACTTGTTTTCGTATAATGTAACACAAATAAATGTTTATTTATAAACCAAAATATTTGTTTCAATGTTTTAGGATTACAAAAGGAAAATAATACATAAAGTCCGATCATTTCAAAACAGCGTCGTCTTCCAGTTAGTCGAATGCTCATCCAAGTTCTTTTTTCTAGATCTGAGATGAAGCACTTTTCTAAACACTTCCATTTAACCTCATTAAAATCATGTCATATAATTAATTCCCTCTAATTTTTTTCCCTCCAAAATACATTAGAAATTTTCAACATTTCCCCACAAAATCAGTTTCCCAATCCAAAATCACGTTTTATCAAATTTGAGAGATTGTAAACCCTTGATCTTTCTCATTCACAATACATGATATATAAAGAGTACAAAGGATCTCCTATCTTGGAGGAGATATTTACATAACAAATATAACAAATATAGTTTCCTATTATACGTCGTCTATTACACCCCCCCCCCACAGTCGAAGCTAGAGGAGGGCGAATGCTGAGACTGGAGTGGAAATCGTCAATTAAAACTTTAGGCAGTCCCTTTGTAAATATATCAACCACTTGAAAATGCGTAGGAATGTGAAGAACACGAACGGTGCCACGTTGAACCAGATCACGAACAAAATGGATATCCAGCTCGATGTGTTTAGTACGTTGATGTTGAACTGGATTCCCGGACAAGTAAATCGCAATGATGTTATCACAGTACAAAAGACTAGCTGTGGTGACGGGTCGATGTACTTCCAATAGAGGGTTACGAAGCCAACAAAGTTCGGTAACAACATTAGCAACTCCCCTGTACTCGGCTTCAGCACTGGACTGAGAGATGACGGACTGGCGTTTAGACAACCATGAAATGATGTTCGGACACAAATAAACACAGTAACCTGAAGTGGAACGTCATGTATCCGGACATCCCGCCCAATTGGAGTCAGTGTATGCACGTAAAGAAAGATCTGCAGAGGTACCAATTGTAAGGCCATGAGAGGAGGTACCTTGGAGATATCGGATAATGCGCTTAAGAGCATTCCAGTGATCCACTTTCGGTGCGTGCATATACATGCAAACTTGTTGAACAATGTAACATATGTCGGGTCGCGTGAACGTCAAATATTGAAGGGCTCCCGCAAGGCTACTGTAACAGTCCCGAACCGGCACCCTAAAAATATTTTAAAATATTCCAATATGTCCCAAAATACACCCCGTATGTGAAAACCGAGCCCGAAATACAATATAGCATTAAAAATAAATTAAAAACAAGAAATATTAAGTTAAGGCAGGTCGCGTAGAACCCACCTCAACATTCACGCGGGCAGTATGAAGGTTAGAACCTGATTTCGCTGATTTCTTTAGTTCAGGCGGGCCGCGTAAGTCCCACCATTAGTTTACACGGGCCGCGAGAGCCCCAAAATGGGGCGCAGCCCGGTGTTGACACGTGTCGTAACGCGTGTTGAACCTATTGATGACCCGGATCACCTACGACCCTATTCCCCTACTACGCGGGCCGCGTAAGCCAAGCTTACATTTACGCGAGCCGCGAGAGACTTGGATTACAACCCTATAAATTGGGAGCTCGGGCTTCAGTCCCAAATCGTTCAATCTCTTTCTCTCTCAATGAATTTTTGAAGAAATAACATAAATTCCGGGTATTATAACCCCTAAATAGCGAGGTTCTGCTACGATGTAAGTATCATAACCCCTGGAGACGTATTAGATACTCTGCCCGATTGATCCATGGTTCCGTAACGGCTGTCGTGGTTCTGCCCAACGTAGTCGTTGGAATGCCGTCTCGGGGAGGGTATTACTAATGTTAAAGTGGGTTATTATACTAACACACGTGCATTTGTGTAATTTGTAGATTATTCCCAGGAAATCCTTACTGAAAACCCTAAAAGAGCAATGTAAGTAATCCTCTTTTTGTTAAATGTTTTACAAAACCTTACATACTTTTCCATGCGAATAACAGTTATTGAGTATTTGTAAGAATACAATTATCGTGGGTATGTTGGGGTTTTGTATACAAAATTTGTTACCACCTGGTCAAGGAGTAACATTTCCACAAGTCGGGTCTGACAGTACCAACGGGTGATAATTAGTATAACTTAGAAACAAATGTAATTGCGGGATCGCCCTCAATACTGTACACTGTGACTTTTTATTTAAACTTGATTAAACTGGGATTCACTCACAAGTATTTCCCACTGACAAAATGTTTTTAAAACGCGTTTCAGGTAACAAAATGTGAAAGCCAATTGGAAGCCAGCTAGACACCACTGAAGGCTTGGAAAAGTGGCAATAAAGTTACCTAAAAAGATATAGATGTTTTTCTCAAAAAAAAAAAAAAAAAAAAGGATTTATTCCTATGAAATGTATGTACTGAAAACTTGGGTTTTACCCATGTGTTTAATGTTATGAAATTGTGGTATTTTACTCTGATAAAATATTTCCTAACTACGGTCCTGAAGAAAAATTCCGCTGCCAAATTTGATAATAACAAGATACCACTAGAACTGGCCACGGCCGCCCGTTCTCGGGGTTTTACCAGGAGGGAACGGGGGTTGTGACAGAAGGTGGTATCAGAGCTATGCCACTGATTCAGCCACAGAAGTGTTCTACTGACTTCCAAATTCAAAGTGTTAGGAAATAAATAACGGAAATACGTGCATAACTGTATTTTCTTGTTATGTGTTACCTGACTATCTGTTAGTTTACAGTATGAGCGACCAAGGACCATCTGATGCGTACCGTCAATTGTCTGGTTCGCCTAGAAGCGAAGGTGCCTCTTCTCAGCCTGCCCTCTCGGGGTACTCTGCTGATACGGAAGAAGGAATATTCGTGTTTAAGGCTCAATCTGAAGAGCCATTTCCTCAGAAAAAGAGGGGATGGTTCAGTAGGGGAGCACACGAGCGTAGAAAGCGTATGAAAAAGTTACAGGATCAGCGAGTGTTAGCCGCAGCCAAAAGAGAAACCGATGCATACGCCCAGGATATGCTTAATAGGGGAATAGCTAATATCCATATCTTAGCAACCACTGCAGCTGACCCAAACCTGGAGCAAATGCTAGCACCCCAACCACAACCACCAATTCCTGACCAACCAATGGAAAAAGAAAACCCTGAAAATAAAATAGAAATGCATGATTTCAACCCTGAGGAGATACCTAGGGTACCTGCACCAAATCCTCTAGAACCAAACTATGACCCCTGGTGGGATGATGTTAGGGACTATGTGCAACGCTACCCGATACACGAAAATGTGCCAATGCCTAATCTAAGAGCCTACCTAGGGTTAGATCCTCAAGATCCCTATTACAATAATGATGCGTATATTAGGGAGATTTTAGAGAATCCTTACCCATACCAGGCCCCTCTACCCCCATACCAGGAACCCGCACCCCAGATTCCGAACCCAGTCCTAGAACCTGCACCCCCAATGAGTGCAGAAAACGTACAAGAACTTAGGACATTCGGTGAGGAAATTTTAGAAAGCAGTGAGAGAATGAGACAGGTGGGAGAGCGTCTCGTATGGAAACACGATGAGCGCAATATGGATTTTTGGATAAATCCATATCCTTGAATCGATGGTGGAAACGGTAGAAATATTAATAATAATAATATAATATAATAATAATATATGTGTGTATGCGTATGAAAAAAAAACTACGGGTGCATATTACTAGTAGTGTAGCTTTAAATTTCGGTTGGTATTGTAATTTTAATTTCAGTACTAGTGTGTAATAGACGGATAATATATGAATAGAGTAAAAGTCGCAATGCTCGACGCTTTTGACCAAAAGTGCATGTCATGTGATTGGCTATATTCAAATATTATTGGTGATATTAATATGTGGTAAATGTTTAAAATTCAGATGGATAACAAAGTGAATCAGGAAAATCAAAGTGATAACCACCCGAATAACGATAATCCGAATAACGAGAATCCGAACAACAATAACAATGGAAATCAAGTGGATAATAGTGCCATCCAACACATAGTGGCACAAGGAATCATAGATGCAATGCCATTTATTATCCAAACTGTTAAAGAAGCTGAAAATAAAAGTAAGCATAGCAGTAAGCGACCAACTGAACCTGAACACAGTGTGAACAATGGACCCGTACTTCAAGCGCCCATTCCCAAAAGAAAAAGAACCATGCCATATGGTTGTTCTTACAAAGAATTCTGGTCCTGTAAACCAATAGAATTCTCGGGCAATGAAGGACCCATTGCAGCTCTACGCTGGATAGAAAAGACTGAGGCTGTTCTGAAGATAAGCAAGTGTGCTGAAGAAGATAAGATAATGTTTGCTTCGAATCTGTTTAAGAACTCAGCCCTAGAATGGTGAAACACTATCCTCCAGTCAAGAGGAAGTGATAGAGTTTATAGCATGGACTGGGAGGAGTTTAAGAATTTGATAGAAAGAAAGTTCTGCCCTCCCAATGAAAAAGAGCAGATAGCAAATAAGTTTCTAAACCTTAGGATGACCGGGGTAGATAGTAAGGGTTATACTACCACATTCTTTGAATATGCTAGAATAGTACCGACCCTTGCATCACCTGAGCCGGTATTAATCTCCCGTTACATCTGGGGATTAATTGGAGAAATTAGGAATGTAGTCAAGGCAGCTAGACCTTAAACCATAGAAGAAGCTGTAGAACTAGCCAATACCTTGACTGATGAACTGGTATGAACTAGAGAAGAAGACCAGAGGAGAAACCTAACGTAAAGGTTTACTCAAGAATTCCGTTCTGGGTATTCCAACCGTAGAAATGTAGGATCTACCTCTGCTCCATACTGCAGGATCTGCAAGAAGAAGCATTCAGGAAGATGCTCCACTTACTGCAATTTCTACAAAGCACCAGGACACAAGGAAGAGAATTGCAGGAGGAAACTTACTAATGGATTGTGCTTCAATTGTGGAGAAAAAGGTCATATCAAGCCAAACTGTCCGAAATTGGCTCCAGCTGCAAACAACAAGAACACTAAAAAAGCTAGAGCATTTGTTCTAACTGCAGATGAAGCCAAGATGATTCTGGACGTCATAGCTGGTACGTTTTTAGTTAATGATATTTTTGCTAAAGTATTATTTGACTCTGGTGCAAACCAAAGTTTTATTAATACTTCGTTTTGCAAACTCCTAAATCAATCATTAACTAAACTACCACGAGAATGTCTAGTAGAGACAGCAAATGGAGAAACTGTTAGGATTTCTGAAATCTTACAGGGAGCAAGAATAGAAATTTTCAATAAAAAATTTATTGCAAACCTTTACCCAATGAATCTGGCAGGATTCGATGTCGTGTTAGGAATGGATTGGTTAATAGTCAATAAAGCCAATATTTTTATGTGATCAAAAGTCAATTCAAGTAAATTCACCAAGGGGTGAAAAGATCATAATTAAAGGAGATAAACCATCTAGATCCACTAAATTCATCTCTGTGATGAAAACTACAAGTTGTATAAGAAAAGGATCTATAGTGTATTTGATTTCTATAATCACTAACACTAAAGGAAAATAACTAAAAGACATGCCAGTAGTGTCTCAGTTTTCAGATGTCTTTCCAGAAGAATTGCCAGGACTGCCGCCAGACAGGGAAGTTGAATTCAGAATCCATCTGCTACCAGGGACAACACCGATTGCCAAAGCACCTTACCGTTTGGCACCTGCCGAAATGCAGGAACTGAAGAAACAATTAGACGAATTGTTGGAGAAGGGATTCATACAGCCAAGCTCATAGCCATGGGGAGCACCGATTTTGTTCGTTAAAAAGAAAGACGGATCAATGCGTATGTGCATTGACTACCGTGAATTGAATAAGGTCACGATTAAGAACCGGTACCCATTACCAAGAATCGATGATCTGTTCGATCAACTGCAAGGAGCTCGATTTTTCTCTAAAATCGATTTAAGATCAGGATATCATCAATTAAAGGTACAGGAAGAGGACATTCCTAAGACTGCATTTAGAACAAGGTATGGTCATTATGAATTTACCGTCATGCCATTTGGTTTAACCAATGCCCCAGCTGCATTTATGGACATGATGAACCGAATATGTAAGCCATATTTGGATAAATTCATAATTATTTTTATAGATGATATTCTCATTTACTCTAAAAGTAAAGAGGAACATGCAAAGCATTTGCATTTACTTTTAAGTTTATTAAGAAAGGAAAAGCTTTATGCTAAGTTTTCAAAGTGCGAGTTTTGGTTAGAACAGGTACAATTTCTTGGACATTTAGTCAATCATGAAGGAATCCATGTGGATCCAACAAAAATCGAGGCGATTACCAAATGGAAAACCCTTGAATCACGAACCGAGGTTAGAAGTTTCTTAGGATTGGCCGGTTATTATAGAAGATTTATTCGAGATTTTTCTAGAATAGCCATTCCCTTAACTAAGTTAACCTGTAAATTCATTAAGTTTGAATGGGGACCAAAACAAGAAGAAGCCTTTAGAATCCTTAAGCAAAGACTGACTCATGCACCTATACTAGCGTTACCAGAAGGAACTGAAGACTTTGTAGTCTATTGTGACGCTTCTAAGTTAGGTTATGGATGTGTGTTGATGCAACGTCAAAAGGTTTTAGCTTACGCATCCAGACAGCTTAAGAATCATGAAGAGAATTATTCAACCCATGATTTAGAATTAGGAGCCATAATTTTTGCCCTTAAGATTTGGAGACATTATCTCTATGGTAGTAAGTTCACCATTTATACAGATCATAAGAGTTTAAGGTATGTTTTCGGGCAAAAAGAGCTGAACATGAGACAAAGACGCTGGATGGAAATGCTTAGTGATTACGATTGTGATATCCAATATCATGAAGGAAAGGAAAATGTAGTGGCTGATGCTTTAAGTCGAAAGTATCATGAAAAGCCAAAAAGGGTACGTTCTCTTAAATTAAATCTGCAAGTAGATTTAAATGAACAGATTAGAAAAGCACAAGAATCAGTAATCAAGGAAGATACTGAAAAATTAAAAGGAATGATTAAGGAATTAGAACAAGGAACAGATGGAATTTGGAGATTCCATAAGAAAAGAATGTGGATACCTAAATTAGGAAACCTACGTCACCGTATATTGAAAGAAGCCCATAAGTCTAAGTATACAATGCATTCAGGAAGTGATAAAATGTATCAAGATTTAAAGAAAAATTTCTGGTGGATAGGAATGAAAAAGGATATAGCAGCTTATGTTTCTAAATGTTTAACTTGTTCTCAAGTTAAAGCTGAACATCAGAAACCCTCAGGTTTGTTACAACAGCTAGAAATGCTAGTTTGGAAATGGGAATTGATAACAATGGATTT